>JAFVLL020036395.1:63885-125471 GCA_021397915.2 Tor tambroides | reverse complement strand
ATAGCATATGAATGATTGAATTGTATCTGTGTTGTTTCAAGGGGAAAATCATGAACTGCTTGTATTCCATTTTACAAATTAGACAATGAAGACTTCACATATTATTTCAGAAGCATGAAAAACAAAATGGTTATAATTACTGAAGCTGTCTCCTCTGCACAATCAATCTCTTTTCTGCAGTTTGTTGTTTATGCTGATGAGAGAATATGTGAATTCAATAAACACTGTACACTGAACAACTCCGGAGTTCCTTGCAGTGACGAATCAAAACGCCTCTGATTGGATATTGCATTCATAAGATCAACAGAAACGTGTGTGATTGGTTATAATGCTCAAAACCGCTTCAGATGATTCAGTGCATGCAGGGAACTGAACAAACGATTCAAAGTGATTCGTGAACCAATGCACAGTTTTGCAGGCTTCTTTGCTCAAGACCTTGAACAGAATTGACTCAACAGAATGATTCATTCATGAATGGGGCAATCTTTCATGCCCCAGAAAGAGCGCACTTGGAGTAAATGATGTTTGATCAAGATTTGTTGAGGACGCTCATCAGACATGAAAGAGCTGGATCTGAAGATGATCTGCTTACTGTGATTGTTTTTTGTATGACTGTGTAGAAAAGATAATTGAATGAAGCGCTTCCCTCATGCAGTGCAGTGATACGGTTTCTCTCCAGTGTGAATCCTCTCATGCAGTTTTAAACAGGTCGCTGTAGTAAAAGTCTTCTCACACTCAAAGCACATGTACTCTCTCACACCAGTGTGTATTTTCTGATGTACTTTCAAACTTTGTAGATGTGAAAAACTCTTTCCACACAAATGACATGAATGTGGCTTCTCCTTTGTATGAACTCTCAGGTGCTGCTTCAGGGATGAATCTCTCAAAAATGTTTTCCCGCATTGATCACATGTGTACAGTTTCTCTCTAGTGTGGATGTTCATGTGTTTCTTAAGGGTTGATGATCGTGAGAAACTCTTCCCGCACTGATCACAAGTGAACGGTTTCTCTCCAGTATGAACTCTCATATGGTCTGTAAGGTGTCCTTTTACTGCAAAACTCTTCCCGCACTGATCACATGTGTGTGGTTTCTCTCCAGTGTGAATCCTCTCATGTGTTTTCAGATGTATTAACTGACTGAATCTCTTGTCACAGTGTGAACACTTGTAAGGTTTCTCTCCAGTGTGAATCCTCTCATGCTGTTTTAAATTGCTTGCTGAAATAAAAGTCTTCTCACACTCAAAGCACATGTACTCTCTCACAGCAGTGTGTCTTTTCTGATGTACTTTGAAACTATGTAGTAATGAAAAACGTTTTCCACACAAATGACATGAATATGGCTTCTCCTTTGTATGAACTCTCAGGTGCTGCTTCAGGTCTGATGCTCTCAAAAATGTTTTGCCGCATTGATCACATGTGTACAGTTTCTCTCTAGTGTGGATGTTCATGTGTTCTTTAAGATGTGCTGAGTGTGTGAAACTCTTCCCGCACTGATCACAAGTGAATGGTTTCTCTCCAGTGTGAACTCTCATGTGAACATCAAGACTATATTTGTCTGCCAAACTCTTTCCACACTGAGTGCAGGTGAAAGATTTCTTGGCTCTTCTTTTCTTTAAATCTTTCTGTTTGGTTTGAAAGCAACACGAGGGTTTTTCTCCAGTTTTGACATGATTTTTCTCCTCAACTTCACTCAATTCTTCTTTCTCTTTGTTTTCTTCAGTCATCTCTAAAATAAAAGTAAAGGTGGTTCATTTTAAATAACTTGTAAAAAGCAGACAAATGTGGACATTATTGATATAACATTGTAAAGTAGATAATTGTTATACAAAATTTTGGTCATTGATCAAACTACATTTTTACTTTTTTATTTACAATTTACTTTTATGAACAGCATTAATGTGCAAAATCTCATTTTTACTTAGAAAATTAATATATTCTGCTCTTATTAAATGTACCATCAGCAGCAGAAACAATCAGGTGTTTCAGCGATGACTAATCTGAACACCTCTGATTGGCCACTGCATACATAAGCTCAACAGAGTCGTGTGTGATTGGTTATAATGTACAATGCTGTAAAAATGATGTAAAAAAGAAATATTGAAGCTGCATGAGCAGATCTAAATTTAATGGCGCAATTGACACTTTTCATTTAATTTTCACTTTATTATACGTCACAAAAAAAAAAGAGGGGAAATGTGCATCTTATTAAAATAGGCTAATATTATCACTTATATTATGCTCTTTTGCTTACCCGTTATTACACATAGTACAACAACATCATTTTTCTGTGCAATTTAAAAAAAAAAAAAAAAAGTGCCGTGTTTTTTTGTTTCGTTTTTCTTTTTGGTGGGGGGGGGGGTTGTTTATTTAAAAAAAAAAAAAAAAATACGTGTCTGAATTTGTCAAAACTGATTTAAAATGAATTTCATTTAGAGGTGGCAGAAGCAGGGCTGGACTTTTTTGGTCCATGTGGCCCACCACCAGATGATATACACTACCAGTCAAAGGTTTTTGAACGGTGCGATTTTTACTGTTTTTTTTTTAAAGAACTCTTTTCTGCTCACAAAGCCAGCATTTGTTTGATCCTGAATACAGCAAAAGCAGTAATATTGTGGAATATTTGTACTATTTCAAATAACTGTTTTCTATTTGAATATATTTTAAAATGTAATTCATTCCTGTGATTTCAAGCTGAATTTTCAGCATCATTACTCTAGTCACATGATCCCTCAGAAATCATTCAAATATTCAGATTTTCTGCTCAAAAAAACATTTATACTGACTCCAAGCTTTTGAATGGTATAGTGTATAAAACAAAAGCTTTTTATTTCAGATAAACACTGATCTTTGGATCTTTCTATTCATCAAAGAATCCAGAAAAAAAAATACTCTTTAATATTTTAATATTACTATTTAAATACTCTTACTGTTTTGAATATTGATAATAATAGTAAATATGTAAAAATGGTTCTTGAGCAGCAAATCAGCATATTAGAATAATTTCTGAAGGATCATGTGACACTGAAGACTGGAGTAATGATGCTAAAAATTCAGCTTTGAAATCACAGAAATAAATTACATTTTAAAATATATTCAAATAGAAAGCAGTTATTTTAAATAGTAAAAATATTTCACAATATTACTGATTTTGCTGTATTTAGGATCAAATAAATTAAACAAATTTACATTTTATTAAAGCGTTTGCATATTCTACACTTATGGCGTGCACACATTAGGATTGGATATTCGAGTCCCTATCAAGCCCTTTACCGATTCAACTGCTCTCCTCTCCTCCTCCTGCCTGGCTCTTTGACCCACATCACTCACCGCAGAGCAAGCCTGTTCTTGATAAAGCTTCTGTGAAAATGTGGGAAAAGCCGACGAGGAAGAAATTGGGGTGAACCGATCTTTATACAGGCGGAGCAAAATACATCATCGCTCCGTCTATAGCGCATTGTGATTGGGTGGTTTACGCTGTCAATACAGGAGACAAACCAATGGGCCACTGGCTGCTCGCTGTCCCTGCGTGATGGTCCTTGGAAAAAAAGCAAAAAAAAAAAAATATTCTGTCGGCCCCTTAAGTGCGTCGGCCCTCCGGAAAAATGCCCGGTATGCCCGATTACCAATCCAGCCCTGGGCAGAAGGGTTCACCGAGGGCTCCACACAAGCTAGAACTGCTACTGCGTGCCATTATTCTTCTGTATTATACTGAACTGACCGACACTTCAGTGATTAAGAAACGCTCCTGATGTGTGATTCAGGTGCAAATTAAAGAAAAGCCATAACTTTTCTTAAATCATAAACAAAGAGCAAAACATTGACAAAAAAAAATGAATGACTGTGTCATTCCTGGGATTCGGTAACATTTCAACTTGGAATATACATTTTTTTCAACTACATGTGATTCAACTTCTAAATATCCCACATCATTAAAAACCTTTTATTATTTTCAGTTTTTTTCAGCTTTAGACACCCGTTTTTCTCAACCCCGTAACAGACAAAATGTGACTAGTTTAAAAAGGATTTTACACAGAAATTGTTATAAAACAAACATGTACATACTGCTCATGTGTCCCTCATAGCAATTTAATGATAACAAATGTCAATTTATCATAATTTTCACATTTTCATAGGACTGAAGCTAAAAATACACAAATTGTGTCTACGGTCTCTTTATTTTTGTAAAAAATATTTTAAATTTAAAACTTTAACTAAAACCACAATATTATTGTTTTAGTCCTTAACATGTCAGATGGTAATCAGCAAGAAATACTTTTGTTCTTTATTGTCTTCCTCATATTTTTCTAAAAATATTAATGTGACAAGGTGTGACGGGGTTGAAGACTGTAACACATTTGAAGAGATACATTGCCTTAAATTTATATTTTTGGTTTTGTTTCTCTCATGTCTTATGTTTCCAGATTATATATCTCATGGCCAACATTTATGCTCTGCTGAAAATGTGGGAGCAGTTTCTGATGTATGATGCTTGTCAACATTTAAGTGGACATATTACATAAAAAATTCTATTTATAAGAAAAAAATATGAGTTGTCATGATTTTGGAGTGTATATATTTACTGAAACCATATCTGTTTTACATTTTTTTCATTAAAATTATAAAAATGAAGCAAATAACTCAACCCTGTCACAAGTTTACAACCCCGTAACAATGAGAAATACATATATTTGTGACGGGGTTGTGTTTTTCACTCAAAATGGCCACTGCTCCTCATGTAGTGTAGGAGAATAGACCATATATGGCATCAATCAAATAAGTACATTGAATATACTTATGGATTCAAATAAAATGTTGAAAAAGTAATAATTTTCCATCTTAATTTTATGTGACGGGGTTGAGTGGTTAAGCTTGACAGTACCCTCCTTGACTACAACATGCCTCAAAAATATGAATAAAAAAAGTATGATACTACTAACTATTTTCTGCAGCACTATTAAAGAGAGCTGAATGATGTCATTTCTGGTAAATGATGTCACATATGGGTGGAGTCTAAAATCTTATGGGCGTAGAATCGTTAGTGTGACGGGGTTGAGTTCAGACTGAGGGACATAACTTTAAAGTCTGTTTATCATCAAATATTCTGCATTTTTTAGAAAAAATATTTTATAGAAGAAAGGAACACAAATAATTGCTTACATTGTTGCCAAAAATCACAGACACTATGCACATTTTGTTAATAATTTTCTAAGTACAAACTCAGAGATGTGCCTCAGGGACATGACAAAATGCTTGGTTTCAGATAGATATAAGAAATTATTTTATACTAAACATATATTAATATTATTTTTATTCATTATAATGGCCATAGCAAAGTTTTGTGAAAAGCTTCTAACAATTGATTTTGTTGAAACACCACTTTAGAAACTGTGGGGGACTGAAATATTACCGAATCCCAGGAATGACCCGACTAATAAGCCAATAAATGCTCCGCTGCTGCCATCTACTGGTTATAGTGGTTATTTGATGTATTTTTAATTTTAAATAATTGTTTGTTTACCACAAAATGTATTTGGTTATCCCATTAAAAATAACATTTAAATTGGATCATTTTTAGAGTTTAAAGTGCTGTAAATAGTTGTGTTGTCTGTGAAAAGTGCTTGAATTTCTCTCTCAAAAGGTTGTACAAACCCTGAAATGAATGAGGTAATAACATGTGTCTATTTCTGCCACAACACCATGTTATCCTGTAGTTATCATCACATACTGTATCAGCGGCGTTTGATCGGTTTTATAGCAAGAGGACTCTGTACCGATCTGGCGCTTTCTCTGTGGATCTCGCAGCAGTAACAGTGTCATGAGATCAGCGACTGGTTCTATTCTGATCTCTGATATGTTCTGCATGTTTGTGCTCTTTGACTCAGTATGAGCCCGAGCCTGGGTGAATTTCCCGACTCAACATTAACTAAAGCAGCCCAACCACCATAGTGCAATACGTGATTTGGAAACGAGCTATCTAGTCACGACTGTTTGAACGTGCATCTCCGTCGTTTGAACCGATTGGTTTAACAACATAGGGCCATTGTTAATGACGTCACACGCGTGTAGTGGAGGAATAACTTATGCTATTTAACTGATTAGAGGTCTCTAAAATGCTACTATACTGAACATGGCACCTATACTGACTACCTGATTTTTTTTTTGTTCCCTGTCATTTTGCTTTATTTGATGTTTGATTCATCGCGAGTTCCCTCTTACGTCATACTCCAGGGTTCCCTTAGGCATTTATGCACATGTGCACTTTTCAAAAACAGCGCTTACAATGAACGCGCAAAAATACATAATTAAAATGCATTTTATATTTAGATAGTACTGCATGTTAGCTTGCTTGTTGTGCCCAAGAGCATGTTTATTTAAGCCCATATATCTTACAAACAAGAAACTATGCTTCTAACCCTGAGTCCTAGAGCTGCCCAGTTCCAACCATACGGAAGTTTGTGGCGCTGATTGCGAGCGTTGGTTGAACTATGGTTTAGGAAACATCACTGACGAACTTGCGACCATGATTGTTAACATTGCTTTTAGGCAGCACCCTGATAAGCAGCTCAAACTAGTAGCACTGTTAAATCTAAATCAGCTTGAAGCGTTATAACCTCGCCACTATAATAAAAGGAAAAAAATAAAGAGCAACTAATTTGTTGTTCGGTATCTTGATGTGTTGTTTGGTTCTGCAGGGATCTCTCATCTTCTATCTATACTCTTTAATAAACTCAGTCTCTGCAATTCCAGCTCTTCCTGATGCTCGGTAGCAAATGTGCGCGGCTGATGGGGATATTCCAGCATTGTGCTGAATTACTGTGGGCCGGAGCTTCACTGATGATGTGTTTTCTGGGAGAACTGCGTAGGTGAATTGCAGCATGTGAGGAGCTGAGCTGCCAAATAAATAAAAAATATCACTTACTGCAGATTATTTTCACAGCTTTATAGGTTATACTTTATTTCGATAGTCCACTTTACACATTCTATTAACTATAAGTAACTTTGTAACTACATGTTAACTAATTCTCAGAGTAGACTGTTAAGGTAAAAAAACAGCGGGCTCAACCTGGGAATTTCAGCTGCTTGTCCAAGACAACGCACAAGAGCTTGGCAGTAAATAGATCCAGTGAGCGAATGGTAACAAAGACCGACAGCTCGTGGTCCTCGTCCATTCTTCCTCTTGAGCCATCCTACGAACAAGGACAATGGCCACTCTAATCTTTGTTAAAACTGTCTCTCTAACCTGGACTGGCAGAAATGTGAACTGATGACCCAAACGCTGTGTGCATGAGTGAGCACTGGGAATAGGCTTTCTTATTCCCATATCTGGTAAAATGAGAGCAGGGCCAAACGCCACACCCGGAGCCATTCTCTCCTCTTGTCCGTTTCCCACTACCTGCCATTTCATAACCTTTCCCATTGCATAAAGCTTTCCGTCATGGCACGCTGACTTACCCCCTTCTCAATGGTGCTGGTCTGGCACAGGGTTCCTTCTGCAGCGGGGATACTGTTGGTGACACAGCGGTTACTTTTGCTAAGGCACCAGAGCTCTCTACACACTTCCTAGGAAAGAAGGCAAAAGCAAGTTGGTCAGAATATAGCAATTCTCAAGAAGGACCAGAAAAAGTGGACACAAGACCAGCATAATGTGGTGGGCTGGTTTCCCAACCAGACTTTTTAAAATACAGCATGAAAGTGCTTAGTTTCTGCGTTGAAACAAGATGTTTGGGCGGGGCATATTGAAAGGATCCTCCCCCTTTTTAATAGCCAATAGGCTGTAGTTATACCATTGCTATGAACATGTGACTTGCTGGTCATTGGCAGGGGGTATCATTCCAGACAGAATTTGATTGGACACAAATCTTTTTTAAATTTTAAAAGAAAGATTGCACATTTTAAGACGAAACACTACAGGTAAAAACATTTTTTAACATACTTGTCAATTTTGAGATTTTGGGCTATTTGGACTTCACAACATATTTCATACTGGAAAGTGAACATCCAAAATACACTTTTAGGTGTTTATTTTATTGCAATTTATCTATTTGCATCTGTAGATTTAAATTACAATACATATCTTTAAAGGCCGTTTTCTCAAAATTAGTTTTTTTTTTTTATCCACTTCAGTAGCACTTACATACAGTAAATGTTACAGATATATTCCTATCTCTGTTCTATAGGTTTTTACAGAGGGGTTTGTTCATTTATCATTTGCCTTTTTTTTTACAACATTTTATTCCTGAGATAATTAGTAAGTAAATGAGTAAGTATTTATTTATTTATTCATTCATTAATTCTGTTGACAGTATTATCTAATTTATGGAGTGATTAAAAGAGATATCCAAAATCCCCTCTGTAAAAATATTTGACTCTAATATGTCAACAAAACTCAAAATATGTCACAAACAAAAATTTTGAACCTGTCTGTAGTCAATGTTCAGATTTCTGTTCTGGTACTCTATGGAACATCTATGAAACATCTATGAACATTTCAGAAAACTTGTAATACAAAAAAAATGTTTGTAATTCTTAAAGGTGTAGTGGGACATCTCGGAAAATGCTAACTTTAGCCTGATAGCACTGAAAGCGAACGTCCCACCCTCCCTGCAATCGCCGTCCAAAGCCACGCCCCCTGAACACACATACGCTCAGAGAGTGGAATACCAGAGACAACATTCAATTACTACATCAACGGTTTCCAATAACAGTCCTCACGCTCTCCCCGCTCTGCACATTTCATATATCTTATCACGTCGGACTTTTGTTCTATTTGACCGTAAGTCATAAGTGCCCTGCGAAGTGGACATCACCAGAAATTCCGCCATGATTCCAGTTCAAAGCATGTTCCATACAAAGGGCAATAAAGTGTGCAAGATGTGAATTTAAATTGTATTTATTTACAGAGGTATATTATGTCACACTTCTCTAGTAAGTTTCGTCTGTGTGTAAAGACGCTACGCAGTGCAATCTGCGAATTAATGTTCCGAAGTGAAATAAATTTCCGACGGATTTCCCCTGCTCAGGGAGTAGGGAGCAATAACACTGTGTAGGGAGCATGTCAATCGGAACACAGTTCATGCACGTAGCTCTCTTCTAACCAGCTGGTTATCTGATTCAGGTGTGTTAACTAAAGGAGACTAAGCAAAATATGCAAAACGGGGAGCGCGAGGACTGGGATTGGGAACCACTGGGCTACATCATGTGTCATTCATCGGTGAGAAAACATAATAGCACAGTTAGTAAAAGTACTACAATACCAGGAAGGAAGATCGGGTTGTTGATGTTTGCCTGCCATTCTTGCTCTATCTGCAGGGTGCGCAGAGGTACGCAAATACATACATTGACAGACAGGTAGAAAAGACAAATAAAACGCTCGGACCGAGCGTTTCGATTGGACGAACATTTCTTGGTCCTACACCTTCCACAGAATATATATAAATACAGATAAATACATTTAGACCACTTAACTTAATGATTGCTATCAGGATGTGAAGAGACTTTCAACCAGAATAACAAAAAACGTTTCTGAAGACAATCGCCTATGACACCTTTAATGTATCAATTGCCAAAGTATAGTGATATCTATTAGTTAAAATTTTAACCCTATTCAATTTGAAATGCAATTTTTTTCAGAAAGCTAGCTAAAAGTTGTCCTAAAAATGCTAGTGTATACTATTTTAGGAGTTTAACACATGGATTAAAATACAGTAACTCAAAATGAAAATTTTATTTTATCAGTGTTTTAACTAGTTACATAAATTAAAAAAAAAAAAAAAAAAAAAAAAAAAAAAAAAACGCTTGTTAACCAGTTTATCTGGTAAACACTGTGGCTAATGTGTACTGTGTCATAAGCTCCAAAACAGCACTAACAGCTTGAAAAATATAAGCTAGTCTTTCAGCAGGGTTTTTATGCCAGCATGCTAATCATCACAAACTCCTTAAAGACTTCACCAATTCAGCAAAATTGCTGTACTAATATGTTTGCCCAGACAACCTACTATTTTACAAAACTTGCACTATACAGTCAGAAATTACTTTTTACTTGCTTTTTAATTGCTTCATTTGAAAAAATGGAGGTTATACAGCAACAGGCTATCTGGTAAAATATATGTGCTAAGGTGAGGTCAGATTTAGCTTTGTACTGCGAAATTATACAGGTGAAATGCAGTCTTAAAGGAATCCACGTGATCGGGAATTTCACATGAAGTTCACAGATTTCACATTGTTGAACATCTAACACAAATTCACTATGTTTACCAATAAGAAGCTGCTTGGTTTAGATGTGACCTTGCAAAATTTAACCAAAGTTTCCTTAGTGTGACCACACTTTAAGTATCTAAGCTTTATTACATGACGTTTTGTTGCTAATCTAGATATGTCTAAGAATCAGTAAGATTCCCTCAAATTTACATCAAATCAAGACTCTTTCTGAAGACTGCAATCTGGAAATGGGACAATTTTTTTATTCTACGTATCAATATAGAAGTTGAAATTGTCAGTTTAAATATGTTAGAAGTAGTTGACAAATGCACCAAAGAACTAACTTCCATACGCTCTGAAGGAACCATGCTGGGGTCTGAAATTTGAGCACAGGAAGACATAATGCTTTCCGTACATAACAAGTGTAGTTTTGTAGAACCCTGCATTAGATTTCCCATTAAAGTGCACCAGGTCCCTTTAAAGCCTGAACTTCACTGGATTTACAGGACAGAGAAGTGCCCCCATGAAAAAGACTTATGATGGGGAGCACCGCCACTGACCCCAGGTCAGTAAATCTCAGACTCAGCTGCCCAGCCCATCCAGATTAAATAAAACGGCAAACTGCCACTCTCAGGTTGCAAAAGCTCCACCTCTGTGGCTGGTTTTAATAAGGTTTCCTGCTGGCCCATTCAAGATGCCCATGCTGAGAATGTCAGAGGGGTAGGCTTGACCAGCGAGACCCCGGCATTGACGGCTTTAAGCTGAGAGTGCAGGCTAAAAATGGGCCGCATTCACTAAGACCAAAATAATTACTGCTATCGAACAGTTTTAAAATTTTAAAACTTATACAGCATTAAGGGGCTGTAACAATAATTTCAATATGGAATAAGCATATAAAGACATTCTTTAGATTTGTTATCTGTGTTCATTTTTACACAGTTTTCCATTGCAGTCATAGTTTTGGTCTTCTGATGGAAATATCCTTTAAATATATTCAATTGTATGTAAGTGTATGTAACACTTATGTTCAGTTTTTATCATGTTTTCATTGTGTTTTGGTTTCCATCTTCCTTGTTTTGTCATTTGACCTAGTTTCTCTGTCTGTTTAATTACTCATTACTCACAGTTCACCTGTCATTTAGTTAATTATCTTATTAGTTCCAGTGTATTTAAGCCCTTCAGTTTCTTTAGTCCTTTGTCTGGATTATAGTGTTGTGTTTTACATGCTGTTTCATTTGTGTTTCTTCTCTATTAGATTACCTGAGTCTCCATTAACATTGACCTGATGGGGAACCCCTTTGAGCCCAACAGAGCAACAGTATTTATTTTCCAAAGAGGAAGGAACGTGGAGGAGTTCATCGTTGCCAGGCACCTCGCCATCTGCAGCGACCATTGGCTTAAAGAGGGCTTATATAGTTTGGGTCGGACTGGATGACAAGATCTGGCTTGGTGATGCCTTGGAGAAAGTCCTGCTGGACGCTGACCGAGTACATCAACTTCACCCTGTGGCTCATCGGATCTTCATTTACTGTGGGTGATACAGAGGAGGATCCCGCCGCCAGCATCCAACCCCACTTACTATCCGTCATCCCAAAGCCAGACCCAGCGCTAGTGTTGTGAAAAAAAGTACAGACTTTGGTACCAGTCGGTGCTGTAATTTTAAAAACGCCCATTTCCCGCTAACATTTGAGCGCTGTTGAGCAGATTCTTAAACAAAGCTGATTGGCCATAGTGTTCACGCGCTCAAAAGATATGACTGTGATTGGCTACAATGGTCATCGCTTCACGCTCTTCACCGAGCGCTCACACAGAAGCACATGGGAGCGTTTGAAAGCCGCGTCTAACAGGATCCGTCTATGTGCAGATATATTAGGGATCCGCTGACAGACGTGACTTTCAAACGCTCCTATATGTTTCTGTGTGAGCGTTCGGTGAAGAGCATGAAGCAATAATTATTGTAGCCAATCACAGTCATATCTGTTGAGCATGTGAACACTAAGAATCCGCTCAACAGCACTCAAATGTTAGCGGGAAATGGACGTCGGTACTTTTGACACTACTCAGCGCCCACGTCCACCGTGGACAAAGAGCCAGAGCCCACCACAGACTGAGAGAGCCAGCTCATCCCCGCCATGGAGATCAAACCTGAGCCAATGCCCTTTAAGAAGATGAAGCCAGCAGCCACATCTGTCTTGGGGGAAACCGAGGTCCCAATTGACCAGGTGTGTGAGCTGGCAATTTTGTGCGCACCGGTGGGGATTTTAGTGGAGCTAGATGAGGAAAAGTGGCTTATTGACTGAGAAATGGAGGTAGTGCTTCCCACCCTGCCCACCCACAAACCTTCCTCCTGTATAAGTGTATAATCGTCATTGTCTTTGACGTCATTGATCCCACTCAGTACAGAATCTTCACTGTCACTGTCACTCTAGTCCAATCCTGCATAGATGGTTCTTCATCAGTCTTCCACTCCTGCATTCTCCTCTGAAACCAGTTATTCCCTCAGCTCTGCCTCCGCTGGCGCCCTTCAGCTCCACCATGTGCCCTGCCATGCATCCCTGATCCGCCTTAGGGATTCTGGTACCCATTTATGCCCTGGCTTGAGGAGTCTCAGGCTCAGCCTTGTCCCTGAGTGCCCCTAGTTCCACCTCAACCTGTCGACTACCTGGCTCCTCGCTCCCTCGGCTCCACCATGGACCTTCGCCGTGTCAGCTCCTCCGGGCTCCCTCGTCCCACCAGCTCTGCCCTGGTCAGTCATCACTCTACCATTTCCATGGACTTTCAGGATCTCCGCTGCGCTCTATCCCTGCACCCCTATGGCTCCGTCTGGCTCCTCCTTACACCACAGTACTCACTTGCTCCGTTGTCACAGCAGTTCTTCTGCACCTTGGCTCCTCTTTGGCCACTCGTCGGCGGTACTCCACCTTGGTCTCCTGGTCCTTCAGTATCACCAGGTCTCTCGGTCCATCGGATGTCTCCCGGGCCTCGTCATCGCACATTGTCACTTCAGTCAGTCGGGCTCAAGTTTCCACCTTGGCTCCTCCCTCCATCGGTTCAGGCAGGAATCGCCTCCCTCATGGTCATCTCCAGGCTGCACTGGGATCTCGTTGGCCATCCATCCCTCCATAGCTCCTTCCACCGTCTACTCCTCCTTGGACTCTTTTGTTTTCTGTTTTTCATCTGCCCATTGTCCATCCTCAGTTCCACCTCCTCTGCCATTTTATGGCGCAAAGCAGCGCCTACATGGAGGGAGGCGTAATTGAACACTTATGTTAAATTTTTATCATGTTTTCATTGTGTTTTGGTTCTGTCTTCTTTGTTTTGTCATTTGACCTACTTTCCTGGTCTGTTTAATTACTCGTTCTTATCACCTGTCGTTTAGATAATTATCTCATTAGTGCCAGTGTGTTTAAGCCAATCAGTTCCTTAAAGCCCAAGACACACTGCACGATTTTCAGCTGTCCCAGACGAAAGATTGGCATGGTGAAACAATCGTGGCGTTTTCTGTGATCGTGGCTTCTAATCGGTGGTCCTATGTCGTACAGTGAGAGAGGTTCAAAGATGGCCGTTGTCACAGTCTTGCGACCAAAGATAGCCTATGATAATTTTCTAACAGTGACAGAAATTCAGAAAGATCGTCGCACAGTGTGTTTGCTGCTACGACCCGCGTTTACTGACCAGCCAATAGAAATGCAACATGAAATCAACACGACATGGCGCTAAAACATAAAACTGCTTACCTCAAGCTCTTATCCCTTCCTCTTTCACCGCCTCCACTTTTTTCAGCACACATAAAAACTACAACTGCCAAAGTGTAATTCATCATGCTCTTTTTGTTTACCACTAGCGCATACTGATGACGTTTTATTCTTCGATAGTAACATGCATCGTAGCATACGACTCAGTGGGTGTCATCATCGTACCGTCGACATGCATGTCGTACCCAAGTTTATTAGATCCATGTGGCACAGTATGATCTTCAGTGATCTTATTGGATTGATATAATCAATCTAGCTATCATTCTATCGTTCTGTCTATTGTTATATCTGTCTGTCTGTCTATCTATTGAATTCTAAATGTTTAGTTTTGCACTTTTGTGAAATTAATTCTTATTTTCATTAATTCAGTTTAGATTCCGTGTACTAAATGTGTAAAAATGTCTCATTTTAATATGAAATTTGAGTAATTTTGTGCAGATGCAAGAAAACGCAATATGTTTATGTTGTGTATATATTTAATTCATCTCATATGTATATGATGCGTTTGAGTGAGTTAATTAACGACCCAAGCTACGGTTTTTAAGATGTCAAATAAACAGTTAAGAGTGAATTAACTACAAACAATTGAAGAGTGAGACCACTTTACCATACTAGGTGCTTTCCACTGCCACTAAATATATTCTTTTATGATGTTCCCATGTTCCATGGTGATAATCTTCCCATATACACTGTTAATTAATTGGTGGTTTAATGAACAGCAGGATAAAGTCTAATGCCTTCCACATCCTCCCTAGTCACTAGTTCTAAACACCACTCCACAGAATAGATTTAGAAATAGATTTCCACTGCCTTTGTCCTAAAGACCCCCAGGCTCAAGGTTTTTTTTTTTTTTTCCTTGAAGAATGGGGTAAATTCCACCCCATGCTGTTCAGGATGTGTATGACAGCATTCCAGGAAGAATCAAAGGCAAAAGGTGGTCCTACTGTACTCCTTATTAGGTCTTTGATATTAATATATTTTTAGGTTCCAAATTTTTCGTCCACCCCCCGGCTGTGTGTTTATCTCTCTGTAACAGTTTTTCCAAACCAAATTCAAACCTCTGGTCTGCTGGTGTGGTTATAATTCTCCAAAGACATGTATTAAACAGATGGTTGGCAGAAAAAAATAAGACTGTCAGAATCCACTAACACTACACGCTGTATTAAACTTGAGCCAAGGGAATGCAAGACATTTTTTCTTTACATGACTGTCTTCCATGCTGATCTATACCACAGTTATGAGCTTAAGAGAGAAATTACAGGGTTCTCTTTTTGGCACGCGTTCATCCACTGTCGGATATATCTCTCAATGAAACAAAAGAACTCTGTAATCTCGGGTAATTTAATTCTTTTCTGGTGTAGAAAGCAAAGCCGCATATTTGTACTAAGCAGAGCACCATATCTTATTGATCATTAATTTTCCTGGCTTCATTCAAGCCTTTTTTTCCTCCCTGTGTCAGTTTATTTGCTTAAGTTTGTTATTCTTTGGGTAAAATCATTATCATTTCCAAAAGTCTGGGGATTCGGCAGGAAAAGAAACAAACCTCAAGTATGGGCTTTCTCTGAAAGATATGTGGCCCGACTTCAAACGGTGCTCAGCGATGCTCGTTTCAGGTGCTGATAAAACAACGATCTTTAATTTCGACAACATTTATGGCATCATGTGACCTACTACAAGAGAGTATTGACTTGGCAGCCTGAATTCTAGCCCTCAAAGGAAGTGAAAATAATCTCAGCTGATTGCTATCACCTGTGTTTCTCAAAGCGTCCAAAAGTTCTCCACAATCAGGGCAAGTGTTACAAAAACTTAAACTCGATATATTCTTTACAAGTCCAAATGAGACACCACAGCACTCACTCACAGCACGTTTTTTTCCCTCGCTGCTCTGTACATCAGAGAGCTCTTCTTGTAATGTTGCCTGCTGAACAAATCATGTCCTTTGGCTAGTCTCCTCTGGGTCAGTGGTAAAAATAACTGCTTGACCTCCGGCATCATGTCTCCTCAGAGTTCTTTAAGTAGCGGTCTTGCTCTCTATGTCCAAACGGCCTTCTGAATCAAAATCAGCTCTTGGATTTTAGTACACATACAGCAGGTTTTCATGTCACAGGTATCAAGAATGTAGCAAATATCTGATCACAGCTGATGTGTTCACGTTATATTACTCCATGTCCTGACAAGTTTCTGTCATTTTCCTGCAAAGCATGCTTGGCTAGGACCAAAATTCATATTTACATTGAAAATGTAGTGCTTTTCACTTCATTGCGTTGGTTGTAGTAAGGTAACGTCTTTTGGTTTTAAGTAGACTCTTTAAAAGACAACCACTGTATTGTTGGCCCATTGTAACCAGCATTGCCAACATAGTGACTTTGTCGCTCGATTTAGAGACTTAAAACTCCTTTAGCAAATTTTTCCAAAAATTCCCCTAGTAAAAATGTAATATAATTAAAATGCATTTATTTCATACTAAGTACAGTTCAAATCTATTAACATATTTACTAACATATTGCTCAAGATACTGATGGACATTTCTTAATATTAAGCCTAAAATGTGTCACTACTGATGAGGATTGTATGATCTTTGAATAATATTGGTCTTTAAATTCAAGATATTTAAAGTACACCTAAAGTATACTTGCAATAGTTCCACTTTAGCACAATCAGATATACTTCAGTATATCTTTAGTTTGGATTTCAGCACTACTTCCGCACAATTAAAGTGCTTTAAGCACAACATTAGTTGTTCCAATTTAGCAGTCTTTAAGTATACCAGTTTAGTATACCAAAAGTACAACTGCAGGGTATTTGTATTAACCACATAAATATGTAAATGTATCTGCAGTATACTTAGCATGAAATAAATGTATTTCAAATACATTTTAGTACATTTATTTTTCACTAGGATTACCTAGCGACAATTGTAGTCACTAGGTGAGTTTATATTGATATGTAAAGATAAAAACAATATACTGATATACTGGCGCATCTATATAACTAGATATGGTTTATCCTAGTTTCCAAGACTAGTTGGTATATTGCCATCTTTAGCTACTTTCTATTTAGTAGAAAGTAGAAGTAGAAGTAGTTGGCAACATCTACCATTGTTATGTATTACATTATCAATTTTCTCATGACTTTCAAGCAACCACAGAATAGTTGTACTTGTTGTGATGGAAGTTCATTTTTGCTCCTTGATTTGTGTAACGGTTGTTGTGTGAGTCTGACACAGCAACACTGGCTCAACCAATGGTATGAGTTTGGGAAACCTGTTTGAAAACAGGTGTAATTTTTGGTGTCACTAGTGGCAAAGATATTACAAAATGAACTTTTAAAGCTTGTATTTTTTACTTTTAATAAAAACACTTCATCATTAAAGCTGTACTGCTTTTTAGAAAATGATCACAGTTGAAGCAGAACTGTCCCATTTTCTGACACAAAAATGGCAAATATTTTTTGTGTCTGAGCCAACAAATGTCACTATGTGAGCATGACATTCCTAGAGCAGGATAGTGTGTTGCAGCCTTCTTACCCCATATTTGCACTGACGGGAGGAGGCACCGTACTGGAAACGACACTGCTCATCTGCATCGTACACCTGCCCTGGAGCCACAGTGGGGTACAGGAAGTCTCGTTTCAGAGGTTCATTGTCCAGACACGTTCCCCGACCTGAGCTGTCAAAAAAACAAACCTTCAATGGGATTGGCTCCTCTACAGAGGTTTCAACTGTGTCCAACAAGAGAAAAAAAGTCTTGTGACAAAATCTCACATGAAAGGGAAAGGCGTATTGTTAATGGGAATTAGCAAGCGAGAAACCTGGAAAATACAGAAGGCAAAATGAGGGAAGCGTGAATGACAAACAGTGCCCATAAAACGCTGAGATTTGGACTTATATGGTACTGTGGTGCTCCTATGGAATCCTTTGAAGAGCCAATAAAATGACGAAAGAGACTGAACGAGCAAAAAAACGCAGAAGGTACCGGAGGTCACGCGTCCAGTCAAAGTTGTGTTTAGTCTGTTTAGTCAGCTAGAAATATGAACGCTCCCAAGAAACCCTCAAAAAAGGGCCAAAGCTCCGTCTGCAGCGAACAAAGTGAAAAAATAGAGCCAAAGCAGAGGCCAGGCGGTGCATGTTTTGTTGGACTGTGTTTATTCTGGGTTCAGAAGTGGATCTTGTTTTATTCTCGGCATCCCCGTTACGGATGCTTTTCCCCTCTCCCTGGCGTGCGCAAGCGGCTGAGAGACGTGTCCGCCCCACGCCGCTGCTGTCCGCCGGGGAAAAAAAAGCCAATTATTATCCCGCTGGCTTTTCCAGCAGCATGCTGTGGAATACACTCTCCTTCTCTCTGAGGGAATAGTGGGCTCACTAACAACATAAACGCTAACATTTCATACTGCTGGAGAGCAGGCGGCTCTATTCTAGGTTCTGTCTGGCATTCGCATGATTGCTGCAACTAAACGCGCAACCTAAAGCATGTTAACCAACCACCCCACCGTGCGCTGCTAAAAGCAACAGTGCCTCTAAAGAGAGTGAGTTTACATTGCCAAGACACACTAACCCTCTGACGGTATGCCATTACAATTTCAGACACTTTCTACAAGGAATATGTGTCTAACTCACACATTTATTGGTCTGAAGAAGGAAAAATGGGCAGGCGTGACTTTAAAATTTAAATTACAACTATTTGTTTTCATGTATTGGAGGCCGGAGGTAGTTGTCACTGGGGCTTTAACTCATTAAAATCATATAGTTCTTAAATTAGAATAATTTGTCTGAATCTTGGCCTGCAAACTAAAATTCCATATTAGAATTTGCACCAGAAAATTGAAATAAATCTAAATTAAATATATATTATTTTATATACTAAATATATTGCAAAATATTTAACATGTATACACTGTTCTGAGAAAAAAAAAAAGAATGATAGTAAACATTCCCTGAAAAATATTCACTAGAGTAAACAGACAATTAGCCCTGGTTTCCTCTACTTTATTATTAGCTAAATATAATAAATTAGCTAAATGTGGCTGATAAAACCTTAAATTAAATTGCCAAAAGGGTATTCAAAAATAAATGTATTTAGATGTCTAAAAAAACATTCTATGGATCTGGTTTCTGTAGTGCATTCAAGAGGAAGCATTACGTGAAACGGGGATCTCTGGCTTCCCACCACAATACTGGAAGTCGGATCTAATTAAAAACTAAACCAAAATACATTGGAAAGGAAAGAAACACATAAGCTCTAGCCTGGGGGGTAACCAATGTTGTATTTGGTTTCATCCATTTAGTTTTCTATTTTTTCCCATGTGTTTTGGTAGAATAATCCCCTCGCCAGGGAGAAAGACGAGTCTGAATATGTGCCCTTGTATTGGAATACACAAACAAAGACTGTTTATTTCTTTAGGGAAAGACAAAAATGGTCACTTTAAAAATGGGCATGTTTATTTGACATGTCAACAAAACTTCCTTGGGTAAACTCATTACAGCGAGCAGATATGCCAGCAATGGAAAGAAACTTAGTGAGTGACTATTTATAATATTTCAGCACAAAAACAAATGGCTGAATAGGAAATTACAAAAAAATTACAGTTTGTCCATGGCAGTTTGTCCTTGTGTCCGATCAATAATAATTTTTTGTAGAACATTTAATTCTGGTTTTCAGAACTAGAGTGCTGGTATTTAGTATAAAACACAGAGATGCTTCACAGTTTGTATCACTCAGTTTGACTGTGTTTGTGTCAGCCTTTCTGGTTCAACGACACGCAACGGTTGATTCTGCTTTGCTTCAATTGGAATTATTTTCTTTGGCGGAGTTAATGAAGACAAATTAAGCATCCATGTTGTGTTTAAAATGTAAGTTAAGCGATGTTAACTTGTCCGAAAAACAAGGTGACAAATGGCTGACATAATAACAGAACAATGTTGTTTTACATACACAAAACTGCAGAAATCTAATAATCCGGCGCCAAGAAAAAAAAAAAGAAAACGAAGCCTGTGCGTCACTTTCAGGTAGGCTACATTCATAATCCTGTGAAACTTTTTGGGGTGTTGAGGTTAATAATGTGTTTTAATGTCGGTAATAATTTCACCACCACCAACGCATATATAATATTCTCTCCGAGTTTCCATGTTCCCTTAAGAAAGTTAGCCATGGTTTTAACAATCATGGTTCTTGTATCCATGGTAACCGCAAATTAACCATGGTTTTGTAACTTCAAATAATGATATACAAAGAAGTATTAAGATAATATTTTTGTGTGGTTACCCTAAGCCAACAACAGCCTTTAAAAGGACTTAAAATGCATTATATAAAAACAATGAGGCAACCCTGCTGAAAAAAACAATAGAACCATCACAGAAAATTCTAATACCATCACAAATGAATCACAAATACCATTACAAACATTACAAACCATCAACTTTTAACCATTAAAACAATTAAAAAATGGTTTTCTGTAGTGTGTTTTGGGACATATTCCATTAGGATTTATTGGTTTTAACAAGCCACCAATAGAAGGTGACCAGTAGAGACCAACAGGGTCCATTATGTTTCTATTAAAACCAATACAAGTCCCATTATAACCAGTAAAACCATTACAAATTTTGTGATGTCTATTGTTTTTTTTTTTTTCAACATTACATGTTATAAATGCCCGTAAAGGGCGCCAAAGGCCTTGGTAATTGCTGCTCTTACACTTACAGGATGATCATATTCTTGTTTAATAGGCTATTGACCAAACATTTAATTCAAATATCCACTTAATCTTTCATTTTTGGCCACCTTTTTGCTATAGATGACACAGCCTCTATAATTTCTTCAACAAAAAACATGTGGATATCACAACCCTTACAAAAATAAACCATGGTTTTATTGTAGTAAAACAGCTTAATTTTCTTTTTTACGTGATTTCTGAATGCTTGAGACCATAAAATCAATCAGACAACTGTATTAATAAAATAATAGCCATAGGTAACTGTCTAGAGCTACAATTGTAATTTGTAGATAATACAATTTAATTAAAGGATGTTGAGTGTCGTAGACATAGATACTATCATGCAAGAAAAATTTCAGACTTCGTCTGACAATAAAGTGTTATCATCATCATCATCAAAGTACTAAGGGCCTCATTTGGGACAAGGCCAATCAGCATGGTACAGCTGCAACAAAACCTTTTTGAGTCATGGTGCACAGGTTTTTATCAATCCATCTGGAAGAAAAGTCATATTTACAATGTACTGGTATGCACTTTTGAGGAAAAAATTGCCACTATATTTGCCAATGTTGTGATAATCTTTGAAAGATATTCAGAGTGGACAGTTATAAACAAGCTGCAGCAGGTGTTTGTCTTCAGTCTTCATCTGTCTGTCTAAAGGTGGGGCCACATTAGTAAAATATCCATTGTCTATTGTCAATAGTGTAGCGTTTTATGAAGTAATGCTTACACAGAAGTCACTTTCAAACCAAGCAGGTTTCTGTTCATCAACAGAGTGAACCCACATCAACAATCTGAACATGTTGCGAAATCTGCGTTATAAAATTGTTCACCCTGCTGCAAAATTCCCAGTTGTGTGGATTCCTAAAATAACAGGAAATTGCCTGCAAAAACTCACCAAATAAAGGTAAATGTGGCCGCATCTTAAACATGACACAGTTGTGATCAAATATTTGTCATGCATCGCTTCTAACTTTCAGAGCATTCACAAAACTCTGTGGCCAGTTATAGTCTGATTAACATGTATGCATGCTAGATGAATCTGATCTACAATCCTTATTAAGGGCCTTTATTGTGACTTTGCAAAAAAAAAAAAAGGTATGATTTCAGACAAACAAAATCATTTACAAAGACGAGTTTTATTCTGGCCTAAATAAAACGTTTAAAGCGCCTGTATACTTGCTAACTTAAATAGTAGAAGAATGTCCGATTTCAGAATTGCCTGACCCTAAATGTTACATAAATTTAATAAAGTTGTGGTTACACTTCATTTCGACAGTCCACTTTCTACTAACTCTAGGTAACTTTGCAACTATATGTCAACTAAAGCTTGAAGTATACTTTGCTTTTTAAGTGACAGTCCATATACTATGAGCCAGAATAGGTTGCGCGTACTGTACACGCACCACCCAATTTGTACGCATAGGTCACACATGTGCACTGAACTTGTTTTGCACTAATCAGCTGTTCCACAAGGTGGCAACACTGGCCCGAGCCACTGCTTCAGAGCAGAAAATGAGACGGAACAAGAACAGCAACAAAATACCGAAGACTGCAACAACAAACGCCCATACTGACAAGCATTTTTTGAGAGGGTTATGAGATAGCAGCAATTTTAGTTTAAAAGAGTACAAAGATATTTTTACTGGTCACAACTTCTATAGAAAAATAGTGCAGACACTGGACAAAGATGAAGCTTTCTAGAGCGCATGTGTAAACCGTCTGCATTCACGCACGCTATCAAAGTTATACTTTGAAAGCTACACATTCGACTGTACACATACGCTAGCGTATGCATACAAAAATGAAGTATACTTTGGGCTTTACTCTCATTCAACTGTTAATAAATTGTTTATGGTTAGAGTTAGCCCTGTTGAAAAAAACAGCATATGCTGGTTAGGTATGTTTTGAAGCATGGTTGCTGGTTTGAGCTGGTTTAAGCTGGTCATGTGCTGTTTCTAAGCTGGTCCTAAGCAATTAGCTCCTGCTCAGGACCAGCTTAAGATCAGCACATGACCAGCTTAAACCAGCTCATGACCAGCTAAAGACCAGCTTAAACCAGCAGCCATGCTTCAAAACATACCTAACCAGCATATGCTGTTTTTTTTTCAGCAGGGAGGGTTAGGGTTAATAGAGTAAGTTGCCATGCACTTGAAAAGTTACTTTATATTTAGTAGAATTTCTACAGTAAAAGTGTTACTCATAGTGTTACTTTACAGGTCTAGTTTTTAAACCTTGTTCTGCAAAACGTTTGTATGATTTTTATTTAGTTCTACAAACATTACGAGCAGAGTTAAGTGTATGCTGTGTATGATTTATACTTAATTTGCATAAAGATGTGTGGGCAGGCACTTCACACTTTGCATTTTGGCTGGAGGATTATACAAAATGACTACAATAAAACCAATCCGGACACAATTATATTATGAGATGTGAAAGCGCCACATGTAGAATATTGAGCAATTTTTCAACCACAAGGGCTTTAATAAAGTCCTGACCATCTCATTAAACATTCAGGAAAATTATATTAGAAAGTTTACATTAAAAGAATTAAGTGTATGCAGTGTATGCAACGCTTTTCGCAGAACCAGAGTTACAATTTCATGGTGTTTTCAGACTCAAAAGTTGCCTGTGTCTGGTTGAAAAGTAGTGATTCTGGACTCATAGTCCTGCTATGTTTGTGTAGGACATCCTCACTGCTAATTAGACCAGTAGATGAGATGGAATAATTGTTATATGGATTATATTATATATGATTACATTACAGAGCAAGCATTCATCAAATGCTCTTTTCACTTACTCCAAAAAGCTGGTGATATAGTCCTTGCTGCAGGCTGACCAGGAGAAGGGGTTGGTATTGGCTGTGATATGGGCTGCCATCAGCTTTGCTGTCTCGTGACCTTTGGTCCCGCAGGAGTTCCCGATCCCATCGTGGTTCATGCCGAAACTGTGAGACAAGCAGCAGATCATGAGCTTTGATGGATCACGTCAATCACGTCACCCACAAGCAAACAAGCGCGGGCAGCTCTGAAAGATCAGGAACGGATGACATCTCCTTCAGCTAAGCTGTAAAGAGAGGCTCTCTCTGGCTCGGTAACAGCTGTGAGAAGGGGATAGACGGGTCAAAGGCCAGAGGCTGTCTGGAGCTCTGAAGGAACGTGAAAGTTGTAATCACCACCCTGATCCAGGCCTGTCAATCAATAATTACACGTTTGAGCAGACCTCAATCGGGCAGTCGTCTCTTAATGAACCTGGCCTGCCTTTCCCCCTTCCTCCAATCTGCTTTCATCTGCTCACGGGCCATCGGTGTACAAGACTGCTGAAGCATTCAGCCACATTCCTTGCCGGCAACTCCACAAATACATCATTTGAGCCGTGCAAATTTTGTTCCCTTACATATCTGTCTGGATATTGTATGAAAAAGTCAGATCACCTTACGGCAAGACCTCGAAGCTTTCGTTGTCAGCCGGGGTCTATCCAAAAGCAAAAATCAGCCTCTAATGCATATAACATACCCCCCACCACATCACACAATTCCTCAGTGTTTTTTTAAGGCGCACATTTATGACATTTCACTCTACTCTCAATATAAATCAGCGCGGGAGAAACCTTCCCCACAAAAAGCAGGGGCTATTTTTACAACTGCTCCACAACAGAAGCAGACGCAAGACATAATAGAGGAAACTGCCATCTCGCTGAACTTAGCCGAAAAGCTACATAGACCAATAGATCATGGTTATTTTTCTAAGCTTTCAGGATAGGGTTCATTTGTCCAAACTGTCATTTGCATAAATATGTGTGTGTAGGTGGTTCACGCTTTGCATTTTGGCTGGAGGATTATACGTAGTAATGACGACAATAAACCATGACACAAATACATTATTAGATGTGAAAGTGTCACATGTAGAATACTGAGCAATTTTTCAAGGGCTTTAATAAAGTCCTGACCATCTCATTAAACATTCAGGGGTGCATTCACAAAAGAGCTGCACCACTTTTTGCTCACTGTATTTCACTTGCTACCCACAATCCAGTTTAATTAGATACTAAATGCTCTGAAACAGGTGTCAAATAATATCAAGAAAGGCAAAAAAAAAAATTAAAAATTAACTGGACAATTTTCACTAAAAAATGTAGTTTAAAACGTGAAAAGTTGTATTTTATTTATTTATTTACAAATATAAGGAATAATTAATTTATAAATATCAGAAAATTTTTTGAGGAGTTACACCACATGACAGCCTGAACTAAAATTGCCATGTTATTAAAACTTTGAATTTTCTGATATTTTAAGAGATTTGACTTTGAGAGACATTCACGAGGGTCTCTATGTATATGCAAGTTGGTTGCACCGGATGACACCACATTTGGCGGATAAAGATTTTTTCTAATTAACAGTTTTGTTAAAATAAGATTTTCTTGAGCAATAATAGCAAAACATTACACCAAACTACTTTAACTACTTTTTAGGGGTTTTTTTTTCAACAATTTCATTCTTTAAAGCAGTGGTGTAGTCGGGGCCATACGCAAGTATACGCCGTATGCTTACTTTTTTCCTCGGGCTGTTTGCGTATTACGACTTCTTAGGATCAATATTTGCGTATACCCTCGGTATACTCTCTTCTTTTGTTGCTTCGCAAGTCCATAATCTACTGTAGCTTCCCCTATAATTGTGTCCAATACAGTTGTTTGAAACTCGCGATTCTTTGTTGTAATTGGTGCATTATCACTTCAGTCATTCTACCTTTTCCCGCCCATCATCGACTGAGTGCGCGTGTCCGCTGCATTGAAAGAACTCCCTCCACTGATTAACGCTTTTATTTCTCACCTACGAGCAGGGAGAGCCTACTGGCCATCGGGAGCACCGGGACATTCCCGGTGGATCGGTCGAGTAGTGAGCCGATCGCCGAAGCGAGGAAGACCTCCCCCACATTAGGCACTGTTTTTAAACTGTTTTACAGCGAACTGCAAAAAGCAAATACTCCAAAAGTGTGAATCGGCGCTATGCAAGGCATCCGCCAGCCGCGCGCAATGTAAAGTGATAAACAGCGCAAGTCGCTTCATCCATTCAGATCAGATGTGACACAGAATTATTGTTATAGCCGTGTGATGTATGAGAACATTAAAGATTCTGTAGTGATGCTGGCTGAAAACAGCCACGACAATGTAAACTGCATGAAGAGGTAAACTGGAAAACACCAATACATAGGCCTGTCAATTCAGCACCATAGTAATTTACCATGGTTTTACTTCTTGTGACCACCATCTTACTAATGCTAATTATAAGCAATAACTTCTTTCTTTAGATGTTTAGTTCTAATTAATTTTAATAGAAAAAAAAGTTTATTCAGTAAGAGCACGATTAAAGATAAATAACATATATATATATGTACATATAAATAATGTCTTATATACAAACAGGCTATTAAAGTTCTTAAAGGGATAGTTCACCCAAAAATGAAAATGATCATTTACTTGACATCATGTCATTTCAAACCTGTATGAATTTCTTTCTACTGTAGAACATAAAAAAAGATGATAATTTGCTAAATTCAAGACATTTTGTACATACAGTAGGGTAAGCAAAATGGTTTGGTAACGTTCTACAAAATGCCTTCTTTTGTATTCCACAGAAGAAAGTAAGTCATACAGGTTTGGAAACACATGAGGGTGAGGAAAGGATGACAGAATTTATTAGAAGTAGGCCTAAATTTTCTGCATTCTAGCTCAAAATCATTGCTTTATTGTCAAGTGCATTTCTATCTGACAAAAATGCATTTGCTTTGAATTCAGTAATATCCATCATTATTTGTTTCTGTCCTGTTTTATTTATTAATTTATTCACTCCAAATGAAGGCCCTATAACCCAGAAAAACATTCATGGGGGAACTCGTGGGCCAGATATGTCCAGGGCCAAATTTTAACCCCAGTCAAGCCCCGCCTACACGCAAAATCCCCTTGCAGGAAGTATAATTCCCTTCCTAAATAATACAATCAGTGTATAAATGCATAAAATAAAACATTAAATTCAGATGTATCTGTGAAGCACTTTTCACAATGAATATAATTCCAAAGAAACATGTTGAAATTATATAGAACTGTAATAATGCGGTTGACAGATGGGCTGGAACAACCAGGAAGTCATGCTGTAGACTACTTGAAAAATAATCTATCGACCAATTTTAGAGTGCACTGTACTGATATTTCTAAATTACTATATAATTACTAATAAACCAACAGTAATACATATATATATATATATATATAACTGGAGCTGCTTCAGTGATATATATATAAATTGATGGTGGCGTTGGGGGGGGCGGGGGGCGACTGATAGTAAACCACTTTTTTCTTTAGGACTACACCACTGCTTTAAAGAGGCTTTTTTTCATTACGTTATCAAAACATTGAGTCATGGTGCTCATACAAGAAAGCTGACTTTAAATCTGGCTTGCAACATTCTTTTATCATTTTCTCCTAATTATTTCCTGTCCTAGGTCTTTGATTCTATTAATAAAAGTGACAAAAAGACTACTGAGCAATTTTTCAACCACAAGGGCTTTAATAAAGTCCTGACCATCTCATTAAACATTCAGGGGTGCATTCACAAAAGAGCTGCACCACTTTTTGCGCGCTGTATTTCACTTGCTACCCACAATCCAGTTTAATTAGATACTAAATGCTCTGAAACAGGTGTCAAATAAGATCAAGAAAGGGAAAAAATGTAACTGGAAAATTGTCATTAAAAATGTAGTTTAAAATGTGAAAGGTTCTTAAAAATGTTGTTTATTTATTTATTTATTTATTTTACAAATATCATGAATAATTAATTTCTAAATATCAGAAAACATATTTTAGGAGTTACACCACATGACAGTCTGAACTAAACTTGCCTTGTTATTAACACTTTGAATTTTCTGATATTTTAAGAGATTCGACTTTGAGAGACAGTCACGAGGGTCTCTATGTATATGCAAGTTGGTTGCACCGGATGACACCACATTTGGCGGATAAAGGTTTATTCAAATTAACAGTTTTGTTAAAATAAGATTTTCTTGAGCAATAATAACAAAACATTACACCAAACTAATTTTTAGATTTTTATTAACAATTTCATTCTGTAAAGAGTTTTTTTTCTTATGTTATCAAAACATTGAGTCATGGTGTTCATACAAGAAAAGTGAGTTCAAATCTGGCTCGCAACATTCTTGTTTCCTTTTCTCCCAAATATTTCCTGTCCCAGGTCTTTGATTCTTTGAATAAAAGTGCCAAAAAATGTATAAGCTCACTGTAAACAAGACAATTTAAAGGGACAATTCATCCAAAAATGACAATTTCGTCATCATTTACTTACTGACTTGATTGACATCATAGCCACTGACTTCCACCTATGGACATCAATGGCTACCGTCAACTGTTTGGTTGCCCAAACAGTTGAGCAACCAAATCCATTCACTTTTAGACTATCCCTTTAAGGTTCAAATACTTAGTAAGGAATTGTAATAGTGATCCCTGCCTTAACAAACACCAATAATTAACAGCAATTAACAATTTACAATGTATATCCATAAGACTGTTCACATTCATTCATTCAGACAGAAACACAAAGACAAATAGAGAGAGAAAATATACTTACTTGTGTCCAATCTCATGTGCAATAGTGAAGGCTGAACCAAGGCCTATATCTTCATTGATACTACAGCTCCTCTCTGGCTCACACATTCCGGCTACGGACGCCAAACCTGGCCACACACACACAAACACACACACGAGGTCAGGTCAAGGTGTAGAAGTGCTGCACTGAGTCACCACCATAAAATGAGATTCTTCACATTAACCTCGACACCACTGAACTTGAAGCATGGTGAAAAGTTTATGCAAAAGTTTTTTAAATCACCAGGGGGTGGGTCAACACTGACGGCTAGACGATTAAATAAAAAAACAACTGATGTTGTAGCTGGAAAATGTCTAGACAAGGGGGTTAGATTTATAAATTCTACATCTGGTAACAAGGGACCACCTAGTAATTCAAGCCAGAGCTTGGAATTCAAGAAAACATTTAACTTTGTGCCCTTAAAATATAGATGTTTTATTATTCAAGGTTTCAGAGTTGCAAAAAGAGTGAAAGAAATCATTGTTTTCTTAATCCTGTTATGTTTGTTTTCTTCCAAATGAGATTTAGTTGACTATTTTTGGGTATTAACATAAAACCCACATAAGCTGAAATTTACTACTGACAGTGTTTTGGTCCCTGGCCTACAGGCACTTGGCTTTCTGAGAAGTTTGTGCTTTTTAAGCTTTATGTTGCACTGTCATTTTCCTTGCCATAAATAAACAGGTCTGTTATTTAATTGGTATGGAATGAAGGAAACATTAAATCTACTCTCTGTTTTTATGTAGCAACTTTTGTAGCAAGCCACCTCAGTGTGGCAGCACTGACATACAGCACTTGGATCTCACAAAACTTTCACAAATCTTTCTGTATACTGCCTAACTAGGCAACTTGATGACTGAAATGTAACATAAGAATTGACTGATTTAGAACTTCATAGACAGCAACAAAGTCAAGCAAACAACACGACATTATGAAAAGTACAATGGAGAACAGACTCACAACTGACGTTTGGATAGAGGTTGATAAAGGTTTGGATCACCATGTTGATAACCTAACAACATGCTACTCCAATAAACATAAAAATACACACACAGGGTTAAATAGTCAGATTAAACCATCTTTAAGCTACATAAATGTGAATTATTTTTAAAAAATAAAGAATAAATAAGAGTTATTTAAATTAAATAACTTAAATTTTCTGGGATTTCCTTCAGATTTTTGATACATTAATGAGAATACATATGACTTTCTTCTGTGAAACAAAAAAGAAGACATTTTAAGGAACTGGATGCTTTTCCATGCAATTACAATACAAGTGGGTCTTTCAAGCATCAAAAAGGAGGCAAAAGGAGCACATTTCCATTAACCATAAAACACAACTTAATGAAGTGCAAAATTCAAAATACAGGTAAAACACCTGTAAAAAATCTATACGGAAAATCCTTCCATTTTAATACAGTACATAGTGACCTATTTTTACAGATTCCTTTTACAGTATACCACTTGTACTATATATTCTATGTTTTCTGCTAACAAACCAACATTTAACAACTTGTGCTTCTTAATTCTCCTAAAATAAGATTAATTTCATATCTTACAAAAATATCAGATGTTTCTTCTTGACAAAGAAGAAGATGGAGCAAAGATTGAGTCTTCGCAGTCTCAAAGCCAGCTGCTTCTGTTAAAGGGAGGGGGTTCCCTTGAAGCTATGAAGTGGGGAAAAGGGCTTTTGCAAATTCCAGGTGTCTCTTAGTTCTTTTTTCCTCTCTATCCAGCCTGGGAGAGCAGAACAATTCTCACCAGATTACATCTGTTGGTGATTGGTGGGAGCAAAACACAAAACCCTAAAGCTAGATGCATGGAGGACCATCCAAGATCCAAGAAGCCTTACAAATACATTTAAATATTTTAAAGAATACATTTAAATGCTTAAATATTTTAATTTTTAAATATACATTTAAATATTTGTATTCACTATTGTGTCATATTTAATTACAAGACATGTAGGACCCAATGGAGAGTTGGTGTCATCAACATCAAACCTAGTGTAACATGTCTATACACAAAGTTGAAAATGCACTTGGCAAATATAAATTCGAGAGCTACGGTGGAAGATATCATTGAATCATTTAAATTCTGGTCTTTTACTCATTTATGACATATATACCATATATTTTATGGACTCTTGTGGTGCTTTTTGTCCTTTTTGTGTCATAACTTTAAAGACTATGTTTTCATTATATATGGAAAATAGCAACTTGGTGATTCTTGGAAATATCTTATGATGTGTGGATCAGTGGCATAAAGGGGTGTCCACAGTAAACAAATGTAAAAAATCTTTTAAAAATTGAGGTGAAAACACAGTCGGCAAGTTCTTAGAAATGCACTCTATGTATTTATGTTGGTTTCATATGGTTTTGGGAAAAAAAATGCTTCTAACATTTTCCAAAAAAAAAAAAAAAAAAAGTTTAAATTTAATGATGTGGTGTAACCATCAAGAAAACAGTAATAACATTTTTCCTTACACATTACAATAAATGTGTGTATCTTTTTCAAATGGTTTTAATTACAATTTTTCAGAATAAAAAGTATTTTTACAAATATAATGAATTATTCATTCATAAATATCATTATGTTTTGGGGAGTTGCACCACATGACATTTTAAAAACCTGAACTAACCTTGCCTTAAATAATAAATAAAGGTAAAATTGTCAGACATTTTAAGAGTCAGCAGGGTTTAGTTTTAGGTTGTTCTATAGTTAGGTATATTAGTGTTATGTTGTTTCTGCATGTTGGTTGCACCACATGACATTGCTGGTCGCACCACGTGGCATTTTTTCAAATATTAATAGGCAGTTTTGATTTAAAAAAATTCTAAGAAGTAATAATAAAAGATAATTTCAGACTACTTAAGAACTGAATTATTTTAATGATGCTTTTTTTTCTTAATTTTAACATTAGAACTATCACCTCGACATTTTCGACTATGACCCTCCAGAAATACAAAAAGAATTTTAATTCAGAAATTAAAATCTTGCTCATTAGTAAAGAGATGTATCAATTGCATTTCTGAACAAATGAATAGACAGAACAAACAAACAACAAATAAATAGCACCACATCACTGACCCATGATCCATGGAAAAAAGACAGTAATACAGATTTGGAATGCCGTATAGCTGAGCTGCTCCTTTAAAGTTGATAATATAACAAAAGAGTATTGGAAAGGTATAAACCTGACCTCCCTGTGGGCAAAAGAATATTAAAGATATTGCACAAGAATATGGAATGCCGAGACTCTGCTTGGGAACCATCGCTCCAACAAAGCACTTCTGGCCTCTTTATCTTCCTCATCCAGAGGCCCAAACAAGAGCGGACATGCAAATCAAAGGCTAATAAGACACTGACTGGAGGCAAGAAGGGTAAAAAAGGAAAGCGACACAGGATGGAAGAGGGCTAGTGGGCCCAGGATGAGTCAAAAGCTCATTGGTGGGGCTTGTTTTCCTAAGCCGAGGGTCGCGTTGGTATTATCACCACTCCGCGATTACCCCGTGACCCCCAGAGGGCAACACGCTGACCTGAGATCACGATGATGCCTCTGGGTGAGTGGGGGGTGTAGAAGTGGAGATGGAGGTGGAGAAAGAGGAGGGGGGCAGCAAGGAAGCAGAGCAGATGCCAGGGCAATTAAAGGGACCCGGGGAATGTGACGAATGCGGTCAATCTGTCAAACCACCCCTGGAGTCACAATATTACTTCTAAGATATACGGTTCAGCCCTGGAGGGGGCTGATTCAGATAAGACGAGGCTTTGACACTGCCCGCAGACCATTTAGGGGGAAAAAACACCAGTGTTTGCTTTCTCCTCAGTTTTCCCAACTTCTTTAAACATATTAATTCTTCTTTTATCTGTTGTTCTCTGTTATATATTGTATAGTCTAATTTTCTTCACTCGTTTTCTTTTTTGGCTTGCCCAGGGGAGGGGTAAACACCTCCGTCCCGTAGCAGACAGGAATGGGAATGTTTGGAAATGAAACAAGAGACAGCGGACTCAGAGAAAGCCTCTGTAGAGGCAGGCAGGCTTTGAGCCATGTTTGAGCTCAACATGAGCCAAACAGCTCTATAAAGACAGGGCAACAAAGTCTTTCTCAATAATCTCACTGAATTATTTGAAGTATGTAGCATTTGCCATTTAAGGGTCATTTGGGGTTAGTTCACACCAAAATGAAAATTCTGTCTTCATTTACTCACCCTCATGTCGTTCCAGAAGTTCGTTCATCTTCGGAAGACAAATGGAGATATTTTTAATCCGATTCAAATTTGGTCACAAAAGTTCAAGCAGCATGCTTGACATGCAAGAGCCAATGAGGTTTGTTCCTCACGTGTCAAGCAAATGTGGTTGAACTTCTATTTAAGTTTGCTGATCAACAATCCCTAATAAAAAAGTAATATATTTAAAATACATTTATTTCATACTAAGAATAGTTCAAATCTATTAACATATACAGGTATATATATATATATATATATATATATATATATATATATGTCGACATATTGCTTAAGACTTACTGATATAAAAATTTTAATTAAACTTTACTTTGAGTACTACTTGTGCACAATGCACATTTCTTAATATTAAGCCTAATATGTGTTTTAATGTCACTATTGATGAGGATTGTATGATCCTTGAATAATATCAGTCTTTAAAGGCAAGATACTTAAAGTATACTTGCAATAGTTCCACTTTAGCACAATCAAATATACTTCAGTATATCTTTAGTTGGACTTCAGCACTACTTCCACACAATTAAAGTGCATTAAGCACAAAATTAGTTGATCCAGTTTAGCAGACTTTAAGTATACCAGTTTAGTATACCAAAAGTACAATTTCACTGTATTTTTTAAGTACATAAGTATGTAAATGTATTTGTAGTATACGTAGCATGAAATACATGTATTTCAAATACATTTTAGTATATTTATTTTTCACTAGGGACTAAAAGCCTAAAAGTGATTGTGACTCTTCAGAAGATTTGGATTAAACCACTCGATTCATATAGATTTATTTTACAATCTCTTTATGAATGTTTAGAAGCGTCAACATTCTGGTTGAGCAGACTTTCAATGGAGGGACAGAGAAATTTCTCAGATTTTGATTAATATCTTCATTTGTGTTCAAAAGATGAACAAATTTCCTATGGGTTCGGACCAACATGAGGGTGAATAATTGATGACAGAATTTTAATTTGGGGGTGAAGTAACCCTTTAAATCAAAGTATATTTCGTCTTAGGATACATTTAAGGTACTTACCGAGGGTACCGCAGGGTTTGTTCTTATAGGTGCAGATGTCATACCTAAAAGAGAGAAGAAATCGAAAGTGAGGTCTTCATATGACACAAATTCATCAGGACTCCCTGTGGTAACTTATAAAGAAAACAAACTAATGGAGTTACTGAGGTGTTCTGGGTGGTTGCTTAACGGCTAGAGTGAAAAGAGGGTAACATTTTATTTTGATAGTCCACTTTAGACATTCTGCTAACTACATGTGAACTAGCAGTCATTAGAGTATTAGTAGACTGTCAGCTTAAAATCTTCAAACATTTTATTTTGATGGTCCCCCAACAGATATTTTACTGACAACATGCAAGTTTGCAAGTACATGCGAACTTATTCTACTAACGCTAACCTAAAAATCTGTCTATCTGTCTAAAAATCTGTCTATCTACAATCTAGAGTTAGTTGACATGTAGCTGCAAAGTTACTTAGTAGTTAGTTGAATGTCTAAAGTGGACTACTGAAATAATGTAACCAAAAGGGTCCAACTATGATACAGTTTGGCTCACGTGCTTCCTTTTGTGCAAGTCCACTCATTTTTTCACCCATTTTATTGTCTACTATAAGAAAACTGTAAGTATTAGCACAATGCATTAGTATGCGATTATGGTTCATGTCCGTAACACATAATCTTATATTAACATTAACAAGGTCCACATTTACATTTTATCAGTTCTTGCTTTCACCATGTTTAAGCTACAAGAACATTACGTCTTGAAGTTAAATACTTATTAGACTACAACTTTTACTTCTTTTAAGCAAGTTTAAAATGTCAAACTAATACAATGTAATCAAAATCTATGACCCACATTTTACTGACAGCATCCACTATAACTTACTGTCGGTTTGTGCAACTCGCCTCAGTTTTCTTTTTTGTTGTTGCTTATTTTGTAACCCAAACTCTTTCTTTTTCCCCAATGGGACTTGTTGTCAGTCGGCGGACATTTTCGACGGCAGGCCTTTATGAAAAAATGCCAAATATTTTCTTATTCCCCAGATGGGGCATTTAACACCTCCTGAAAAATATCACACGCAGTTTAGGCTGCTGAGTCTGGCCAGAGGCAGGCAGCCAGGCTTTGTTTGACACTGTCTTCAGCGCAGAGGAAAAAGACAGTGCCTGATCTGAATCATACTAAACTATCTCAAAAGCTTTGTGTTTTGCGTCAGGGGCTTGAGGGGAACGGCGCAGACGTTATGCACGTATTCAGTCAGACTAGTAGTTGGAAAGTTCCTATCGGCCTTCTATTTTGGTATCGATCTGAAGATATCCATGCGCTCTGTTTACTGTGGCAGCAGAAAAGGGTCAAAAGAGCCAAAAGATCTTTGAATCTGGAAAATCATACTGGAATATTGCAGCCAAAAAATAAATAATCAAAACAAGGGTCTCTTTGTGCTCCTTTGCACAGTTTAGAAGCACACAAGACGCTGCTTATACAATTTATGCAAATGTGAAAAAATGTAAACTCATTGTGAGATCGCGCTCATGTAAAACATTCTTAAGACAATGTGAGCGGTGCTTCCTCATGCAAGGAAGTTGATATGCAATTAGTAAGGCGTTCTGTGTAGCTGTGCAGTTGCTAGGGCATTGCTAGGTTGTTAGTCAAAACAGCTGTTTCTATGGAATTTTTTTAATTTATCATCTTAAGTTATTTAGCAAGCCGCGTGATTTGAGGTATTTATGTCTGTAGTACAAGTTATCTGTCAAATTTGAAAATAATATTCAAGGTTCAATACCAGTTAGGCTCAGTCTACAGCACTTGTTAATAATGGTGATTCCCACAAAAATTATTAATATTATTTATTTATTTATTTTTCTTATAAAAAAGCAAAAATCTGTGAGGCGCTTACAAAGGAAGTGAATGGAGCCAGCTGGTAAGTGTTAAAATACTCACTGCTTCAACAGAATAGCCACAATAAAACAATCTCTTATTAAATGGGTCCTGTTATGCCCTTTTACGAAGTCTTGATTTGGTTTTTTTTCCTGTACTAGAATAGGTTTTCATGCTTGATTGTTGTAAAAACTCATTTTTTCCTCATATTTTACATAATTGCATAAAGTGAATTCATACAATAATAAGCTTTACATTTCTACATTTTAATTTAAACCCCCTTTACTTCCATTGTAAATGTCTCACTGTAAAATTAATTCTCAATTTTTGAAAAGAAAAGAAAGAAAACAGGGGACACATGGAAATTAATTTCAGTGGTAATCAACATTATGCCACAAATTCTGTTGACTGAGTTTGTACTGAACCTGGAATATTCCTTAAATCATTAGTGTAACAGGTTTTGAAAAATATTAATAGTAATACACACCTAAATCAACCACAACTAATATTAACTATATAACATTAACATGGCATCAAGTCGCTACATCTGTATGTATAACCAATATAATTTTACATGTTTTATCTGTAAGTTCGAACAAAACTACATATTAAGCATTAGAGTAAATTAGATGGAATATCAAATATACATGTTTGTGTGTGTGTGTGTACGACTGACCCACTGTTTCACTTGATATCTAACTGATGTATATACTGTACTGTTAATTCAATAATAATAAAAAAAAATGGCATATACACAGAATGATGAACAAGGTCTCTGTCTTCAAGATGGGCTTTTAATGTATTAGGAAACCAAGGACAATGCAAATTCAGTTTCAGTCGCTCCCTCCCCATCCCACAACTCCCCAAGCAGAGCAAACCCACCAACATTAGGTACTGTCTCATAAACTTGTGTCGAGAAGCTGACCTCATTTGGACATCGATTTATTTTGATTTAGTTACTTTAATTTCCCTCAGCTCTCACAATGGATCGTGTTCCAAACAAGCAATATTGCATCCCCCGTCACGCTCCGGCCAAAAGTCTAGGGCTGGAAAAACATTGCTGAAGAGGTCAGAATGGACCGACCGTCAGGATGATGTGTCTGCATCACACGGTCTTTATCCCAATAATGTTTCTTCCTCATGTAGCAGCAGAGGTACTGCAGCAAATGTGGCAAATGCCATCACCTGAGAGCTTCTGTCTAAATGTTTACATCTCTGAGCCACCCAATGAGAGGGACAGCTGACCTCAGAAAACTGCCCATGTGACCCTCTGCTGAAGTGAAAGTAAGTTTAACAACAGATATATGGATATATAATACCTACTGTGAGAGTAATGTCCTTTTTCTGTTACACCGTTGAATTTAAAATCACACAACTATATTTCAATAAACCTAAAAAACTACAACTACTACAAAGTCACAATTTTTCAACATTTTCTAAATTACTGCAATTATTGCAGTTTTGGTCAATTTTGTGCCTTTTATAAATTATTAAAATGAACACTTTTGGTCATTTAAGTAAACAACCAAAACTTGTACATTTCAAAAATTAATGAAACTGGCACTTTTAGAAACCTTTGAAAAATGCATAGTGAATATCCGAGTAACAAAGTCTGAGTAATGCTGTTTCTTGCTACAATTGTGAAAGTTGCAGTAGTTTACAAATTCGATTAAAATTGTTGCAATAGTCACAAATTTCACAACAATTTCAACAGCTAGGATAGTTTACTTTTTTTTATTCTCATAGTTTATGAAGTTTACTATAAGCTTTTTGCATTTATTAAAATTTACTAAAAATATGAAAGTTATGTAGTTTACTGAAACGTAGATCATTTTAACAATGTACAGTTACTAAAATTGCAATAGCTGCAAAAGTTTACAAAGTTAAATTGCAATGGTTGTGGTAGTTTCCATAATGCAATTTTAGTTAAATATATTATAGTAAACTTAATAAAAATCACAGTTTTAATAAACATTGTAAACTAGAGCAACTGTCGCAATTTTAGTAATATTGTAAAATATTGCAACTTTCGAAATTGTAGTAAACACTGTACAGTAAATTACAACTATAATAATTTCAGTAAAATTCATAAACTATTTTTTTTTTTTACTTTGCAGCAACTATTTTGGCCTACACTATTTTAAATATGTCCTTGTTGCAGTGTATTTGCATGTTTATGTACTGAGTAATATTAATTAACAACATGTAATTACTATAGGGTTAAGGGTTAAATTATGTATATGTGCATAACATAACATTTGTAACATGTGAAACAAGGACACTGTAAAATAAAGTGTTACCAATTTTAGTAAAACTCAGTGTGTGATGTTAAACAACAGTCAAAAACAAAAAGAGTCAAAAACATGACTAATTAGCACTGACTTTCACCAAAAATAAGCAAATAATTATATCGGCTAGGGAGCTAATGAGTAAAGACATTACGTTGTATGGTATGTTGGCGAGTTTATGTGAACGGGCTTTCAAGGAACCATCACTCTGATTGTTAAACTCTCCTTCAGGCTATCATTAGTCATATATGAAATCACCTCACATAAATGTCTCCAAATTAAGCACTGCTAGTATAAATGGTCATAAAATCACAGTGCTGCAGGGGCACCTTTCTCCTGGAGTACTCAACAAAATGCTAACCACACAAAGCTAATCAGCATATTAGCCTTCATGTAAATAAGGCTTTGTTCATGCTCGACGTAAAGCAGATTTGATTTTCAAATCTAATCTAGAACTGACTGACTACACTGTCATTTTACAACTGATGAAATCTTATATGTATGTAAAATGACTTTCTCACAATGTGAAAAGAGAGGACAGAAAACTGAAATATTGCCTTTGCTCATGTCTATCATGACATTTAGATCAGAAGCATATTTATGAATATACTCCTTTGTCCAAAATAACGCCTCAGTGACTCATTCAGTACGTAAATAGTGTAAGTAAATGTCACATAGTCGACTGTATGAAGAATGAGTCGAGAGTGATGAGAAATACTTTAGTCAAAATAAATGAATAAATAAATACATTTGAAAGAAATTCAGTCTGAACATTTCAGACGAATTGCAAGTTTGCAAACGTGTTTTTTTCTGTTCAGACTACAAAAAAAAAACGAAATAAATTTGAGTTGGAGATGCCGAAAAATCTGCATGTCTCTATATACAGGTTTCACACATCGACTTAAGATCTAATGAACATTTTTTGGCTTTGGATATAATAGCTTTCCACCGTTTGACTTAAAATATTGTTCGTTTCTTGAGTAAAGCCTCAAACAATCAGAACGGATCTCTTAAAACAACAGCTGTGGATCCAAAGTATACAATATCAGCTTTGGAGTCATTTATATTTAACTGCAATATGAAATGTCAATTCCACCAAATTTAGCATTACACAAAGGTTGTCTGACTAAAGTTTAAAGCTGCACTTAATTCAGAATGAAATGCATTTATAGCGGCAAACTAGCAGCATTTGTTTGCCAGACTCAAAACCAGCCTGCCAGAAATTAGCAGGACAACGGCTAGTTGTTTACCGCCTGGCTTACTTTGGCAGATTTGTGTCTGTTCTGAAAAAATAAACTTAAAATGAAACTTTCTGTAGACTAGCGTCAGACGCACTGCCCGTTTCAGTCGTTGTTTGGGCTCCACATGTTTAGCAAAACACTAAGAAGTTAAACAAATTATATGTGTATAAACAGAAATATCCAATAACCTCAGCTCAAGGAGTGACGTCTACAGTATCGGCTGACGGTGGCAAGCCTCGCACCTGTCCAAACCACACAGTCATGCATCAGTGAACACCAATTAACAATGACATTAATAACCAGTTTAGTCTCAGTTGTAAACGACCCACCCAATATATGCTTCCAGTACAAACTGTCAAACTTAAATGCCAAAATGTCAACCAACCCTAAAACAAGCCTTTCTTCTCTAATTCAAGCTAAATTGAGGAAGTTAGTAAAAAATGTAAAATCACAGAGCTGTCCGCAGTTTAGCTGATTGATCGCCCACCAACTAATCACTGAAACAGCTACTCCAAGACGTTTTTGGGCTCCTGGATAAACATAATGAATTAAGGCAGGGATTTAAGAAGGATATGTATTTAACAGTCTCGAAGAAAACTGACTCAAAGAAAAATTTCTCTTAGGAAATTAAAAAGACAACCTCAAGTCAATAAAAACAATTTTCAACAAGACACGTTTAGTTTGCTGGGTTACGTAGTCAAAATATTAAAGCAACTGTAACAATTCAAGGTGATGTTGGTAGTTTAAACAGAGGTTCTTAACTAGTTAACTAATGCTAAAGTGACAATTTTATCAAGTGAGGTGTGAAAATGAAGTATTTGCACTTTCAGACAGCTAACATCACATGTAGTAGCTAATATTCTTTAGGTTGTGGAATGGTAACTATACAATCTACTAAGTACTGGATATTTAGACGTCACACTTTATTTTAAGGTTCAGTTCTCACTATTAACTAACTATTAACTACAACGTTTGCCTCAATAAACTCCTAATTTGCTGCTTATTAACAGTTAGTAAGGTAGTTGTTAAGTTTAGGTATGGGGTAGGATTAAAGGATTTAAAATATTGTCAAAATATGACATTTAATATGTGCTTTATACGTACTAATAAAGACCCCATATCCTAGTAATATGAATGCTAGTTAATAGTGAGAATTGGTCCTTAAAATAAAGTTTAGACATCATCAATCATGATTTTGAACAGATGAAGTGTTGGTGACCAAGTGGGATGTGTTCCTGAATCAACATCTTGGCCCTGAAACAACATTCCTTTCAAACAAACCCAATCCTAACCATATCCCCAACCTCAACTACGAAGTACTCCAGAAATCAGATGGAAATAATAGTAACCGACCTTGTAATGAGAACAGCATTGTCGTGATGGGCGATCCCGTTCTCTGGGATACTGTTTCCATCTCCCTGATGAGAAAGAATGGATTTCTGCCATTTACAGAAGCTGTCTAGAGATTTGTCTGCATGGTGGTTTATCTCCAGGTTGGGCTGCAACATAAAACACCAATGCAACGTATCAGTGCAACAAAATCTGATCCACAGCAAGTTGACAACTCACAATATGACAAAGGACGCTTCGACGTGTTAAGTGTATATATTTTATTTAATATATTATATATTATTTGGCTGGTACAATGTGAATTGTAGCTCTTATGACATCATCTTAGAGTTAGTTGGATCTTTTGGTTGGTTTCCCAGTCCGGGAAGAGTTATTTGACTCTTCCAAGAACAAAAAAAACATAGACAAACGCCCTGGCTCTCTCATTAAAGACATTAACGTAAAATCTTTTACAAAGTTTCCCTCAGGGACAATGTCTAGGCATATCTGTTCGAATAACTTTTATCTTTAAAAGTGGTCTTTTTCAGGGCAATAAAACAGCAGACTACTGTGAGGTGTGTTTCTAAGCTTCTAAAAATACTCTGAGCTCACGCACATTTAATGCTAATGCACACGAAAGACAAGAACGATGAATGGAGTGCATGTGCCTGAGACTCGGGAAAAATATCACACCAGTCTAGTCTTAAGAAGTACTACTGAAATACAGTGACCTTTAGTTGTACACTATAAACTGTTTATTCTTGAAGCATTACACCATTAAAGGGATAGTTCACCCAAAAATGAAAACTCTTCATTGTTTACTCATCCTCGTATCATTCCAAATCTGTATGACTTTCTTTCTTCTGTGGAACACAAAAATGAAAAGTCTAATTGGTAACACTTTAGTATAGGGACCAGTTCTCTCTATTAACTTGTTGCTTATTAGCATGCCTATTATTAACATATTGACTGTTTATTAGTGCTTAAAAAGCACGTATTCTGCATGACCTAAACAACTTTATTAACAACCTTATTAACTATTAATAAGCAACGAATTAGGAGTTTATAGAGGCAAAAGCTGTAGTTAATGGATTGTTAATAGCGAGAATTGGACCTTAAAATAAAGTGAACGTCTCATTGTTTTTCATCCATACATTGAAAGGCAATGTGGTCCAAAAAGCCATAAACCTTCTTCAAAATATCTTTTGTGTTTCAAAGAAGAAAGTTAGTCATACAGGTTTGGAACGACATGAGGTTGAATAAACAATAATTAATAAACAGAATTTTTGGGTGGACGATTGACAACACTCACCTGATCATCTGTCAGAACAATCAGTCGGGTTACAATAATGTTCACAACGTTTCCAAGACTGGCATCACGGTAAAGTTTGGCAACCTGACCTCCAGAAAAGAAGAAAAGACACAAAGTCAGCCAAATGCTGTTCGTGTTCTTCTCACGTACCCTTAAAGAGGAATAAAACGCACATCGGAGACAAACACGCATGAGAAAAGCAGGACCAAACTTACAATATTCATTACGGACAGGATGTAGTGCTCGATGTCTTTGCGACCGTGGTAGCCAACCATCATTTTGTCCGCCACCACCAGGGTCTCCACAAAGCGTTCAGAGCTGACAGAACGCCGCTGGCGGTGGCCACCTATCAAGCTGTCGCCGTCCAGGGCCGGGAAAGGTGTATTTGCTTCAGGGTTGGTATTGTAGCTGGGTGTCCTGTTTAGTGTGAGGTCTGGGGAAAACAAAAATGGTTCACATTTTCATCAAAAAATGATTACTTAGCAGCTCAGTTGATAGTAAAATGAGGTTCAGCTGAACCTTAGAGTAGATCTTCACTCAACGTTCATGCCGAGGCTGTTTGCAGAGCCTTCCAGCCAAACCTGAACCACTGACCATCATTTCCTAAACTGCTATCTATAGCTGTTTATGTCACAATGTGGCCAAATGGAGGTTTACCAACCTGAAACACCACAGCTGAACTCCTCGCTTGGCTCTTGCAGAGAAGGAATGGAAGTCTTTTTATAAATAACATGTGGTTGTCCTTCGTGGTCGACATCACTGAAATTTCTGGATATATTTTTTAATGGCTCTATTAAATATTGCTCGTCCTCTGTGGTTATGACACCATGCTTGATAAGAAAAGAGAAAATGATAGGTTACACAAAAAGCACATAGGAAAAACAAGAAAATATGTTCATTGACAAGGTTTGAAATATTCCATCTGCAATGTCAAGGACAAGGTTGTAAATTCATGCATTTTAATGGCCGTATCATATGCTTATCATCTCTACAAATATATTCATGCTGTTAAAATACATACCAGAACGGAGATAACTATTACTCATATTATTTCAAGTAATTCATATCATTCAGCATTGCAAGCAAATGCAAAAACACGCCACAATACAAATCAATGAGATAAATCACTCAAAAACCACCAATTACATAAAGAACAACACTGTAATTACTGGGACAGGAACCAAAGCACACAGACCTGCGCCCTTGAACACCCCCAATTTAACATAAATTCAAAAGAGCCTCAGAAATGTGTTTATAGAAAAAGAAAGAGAAAAAAAACGCTGGCATGTTCTCCAAGTCTGTAAAACTCCACAATGAGACCAATTAAATCTTTACAAAGAAATAGCCAACGCTGCACACGCAAAAACAAAAGCGCAGTTGATATAAGCCGTATGCTGCATGATGCACGGCGAATGCTGAGGCATTCAAAGGATTGTTTTTCCATTTTTGGTTTCAATAAAATGACTGAGGCAATCTCAATTTATGAAGTATGGTGAGCCAGTACTTTTGGCCGCAACAATCATAATATAACATTTTAGCATCATTACAACTGTCTCATTCTTTATTCTGACTAAAGGAGGATTGTGAAGAAAAGCCTAATATTACAGACCTGATAAAGCAGAGCTGTTTGAAATTTCTTGTGGACTACAGCCTAAAGCTTTTGTGTTGGTTATCTGGTTGGTTTAATGGCAGAGGTGGAACATTGACCCACGGCTTCACAGACAAGGCGTAAGCCTAGTCCAAGACAAATAAAAATAAAATTTTTGGCTTTACAAATAAATCCAAAAAGCCATGGTTACTATAGTTAAACCATGGTAACCACAAATTAACCATGTTTTTTCTACACTAACCATAGTTTAACCATAGTATCTGCAGTAAAACTGTGGATATACAACTTGTAATCAATATGCCAAAAAAACTTTTAAAAACACTCTTTTTTTCCATTATATTATTAAAACTATAAAGCCAAAATGCAGTAACCACACCAACAGTGAAACATAGAAAATAGCCTTCTTTTTTGTTGTTGTTGATTTCTTGCAAAAGTGTAAATGATTGTTTAGTTTACACTTGAGACAATAATGTATTATTTTCAAAAAGTTGCACTTTGAAACCCATTTTCAAAATTTGCATTTTCAGGCCATCAAAACACTGTTGTAATCCAATAGCGAGGCCTGTCCTCCCACATGAACACCCCAGTTTAAGGTAATTGCACAGGGCCGGATCTCTTGGGAATTTTACTCTCAGTCACTCGTCAAGTTAAAGACACAACATGCACGACTTCTGTCTAGCTTCCAGTGATGGGGATGCTACTTTAAAACTGAAGCCTGCCAAGATACAAGCTACTCAGAGTTTGAAGTACTTAAACGACAGTCAAGCATTTGGAAAAGTAGTTACTATGCTAAAGCTATTTAAAGGAACAGTTCACAATTTAGTCACGTTGTTCCAAACCTGTAAGACTGTTTCTTCTGGAGTATTTTTAAAAATGTCTCAGTTCTTTTTATTTGATAAAATAGATAGGAATAGCAGTGTTCAACCGAATTGTTCACAAATAAATATGCTAAATGTCATGCACAAACTCAAAACAAATTAATTGTTTCTTTCTGCAGTAAAATTTCAAAAGTGAGTTGTCAAGGCAATTTGCAGGGTCACACTAGTTTATACTAACCAGAGCCGTGATCTAACATTTCGATAATCGCATTGCATCACAGGAAGCCACGTTTCACAGCAACCGTGTGGAGTGGACTTTAGTTAAGCAACATCAAAGCCCCCACCAGATGAAATGCTCAGCGTGAGATAGGAATCAGCTGGCAACGGGCTTGCAGGTGCAGGAGGGTTTCAAGCCTGACGCGGAGAGACAGCTAAGCTAATATTTTGCTGTCACTCAGCAGTCACTTTAACAGTGAGCAGAAGCAGCCGTGTACACAGAGACAGGGACATAGATAAGAACCCTGGCAGCAAAACAGATGAGATGCTTTAAGCTCTTTCTCTCTCATCTCTCTCTCGTCACACATAAGGCATAAGTTTCTTGAAGCTGCCTAAATTTTATTAATGTGATGTAGACATGCTGACTCATTCTGGACGCTGACCTGAAGCTCTGCTGTTAAACTGCTGAGCAAGACGTCGATATTGACACTTTTCATTGTTAAAATCCTTTCTCCGATCTGAGCTTAACATGCACTGACAACTATAAGTAAGCCAATAGTTGGTTGATTTCCCCAAAATTTGTAAACACTGTGGCATTATCAAAACATTGCACTGCTTGTTTGAGCTTCCCAGTAGTGATGGGTCGTTCTTGAACAATTCGTTCATTTTGAACGAATCTTTAATGTGACTCGGGAAGAACGAGTCGTCTCGGGGAGTGATTTGTTCAGTCGCGCATGCGCAACATCCTATAGGTTCTGCACTGAATTAGTTCACCTGTTTCGAGTCTTGGGGTTTTTCGAGTCGTTCATTCATCACGTGACAGCCCCATACGCGTAACCTATGCAGTCAGAGCCGGAAAGAGAATTGATTAGTTCATCTCTGGAGTCTTCGGGTTCGAGTCGTTCGTTCATCACGTGACAGCCTCATAAGCTAAACAATTAGAGCCGGAAAGAGAATTGATTAGTTCATCTCCCGAGTCTTCGGGTTTGAGTCGTTCGTTCATCACGTGACAGCCCCATACACGTAACCTATGCAGTCTGAGGGGAAAAGACTTAATAATAATAATAATAATAATAATAATAATAACCAACTCGTTAGTTTATTACCTTTGTTACCACATTCATTGTTATGGAAAAGAACCATCATGACAGAAATTCACACATTTATAAACTGTAAGAAATAAAAAGCTACAATTTGAGACCAGAAACGCATCACGTAACTGTAAGAGTAAATAATAATAATAATAATAATAATAATAATAACTATGCAGCCGTTTGTAAGGAAGGTTGTAAATTAACTAATTTCTCTATCCAATGCTGTCACGTCACGTGACAAAAGAACGAACGACTCAAACCCGAAGACTCGAGAGATGAACTAATCAATTCTCTTTCCGGCTCAGACTGCATTGGTTAAGTTTATGGGGTTGTAACTGATGAACGAATGACTCAAACCCAAAGACTTGTCAGATAAGAGGTGAGTTGAGCTAATCATAGACTAAAGACCCAGGTAAACAATTAATTATTTTTTTCTGTTTCTTATACCGTTGTAGTTTTGTATTGTTTGTAGTGTGATCAACGTTTGCATAAGTAGTAGATGTGTTAGGGAAATAGCACATAACATTTTGCTAAAATGAACAAAATGAACGAAATGACTCGAAAAAATTAGTTCATTTTGCTGAACGAGACTCAAAGGTCCAAGTCAATAAAATGATCCGAACTTCCCATCACTACTTCCCAGCATAGCAACACTGATTCAACCAATAGCGTTAGTTGCGGGTGGAACAATCTGTTTATCCAACCAATAGCAGAGTGTTCAGGACACCTGAACTTTTGGAACTGACCTTTTCAGCTTTAACTAGATTTTTACTACACATTTACTGAGGTATTTGCCTTGTATTCTAAATAGTGCTGTCAAAATTAGCGCTTTAATGCAGGCGATTCATTTCTCCAGTTTAACTGTGTTAAAAATGCAATTAACGCAGGAGCAGAGCTAGGGTTGGCCACCCCACTCACAACTGCTGCTTCTGTCTCTTTTTTCTTGACAAGAATCGCGTTTATTTAGACACAGAAAGTCTTTATGACCACATCAAACAGAATACTTTTCAGACGCACATCCACTTCACCTAGTCAAACGAGTGCGGAAACGGTACAAGTGACGAGGCAGCTTCAGTAGATCAACAGTGAACTGTTGTGAACAGTGAACTCCATATGTCAGTTAAAACTAATTGTCCTGTCCTGTCATACTGTGCTCGTAGTGCGTGCTCTTCAATTGCACAACAAATATGGTGACGCATGCTGTAGCCTTTATCATTTCATATTAAAGCATGAATGAAACTATGAGCATGCGTGTCACATTCAGCAATGGCTGCTCTTAAAGTAATAGCAGCCAAATAACCTAACAACCCAGCTGCTGGGATCAAAAGAACTATTTATCAAAAAGCAAAAGAAAAAAGAGGAAATCGATAACTTTTGTAGCTTTAAGGATTCATCTACATTTAATTTAGAATTTAGTGTTTCATAACATTATTCAATTTCTGTGTTTTTCCAACATGCTGAAGGGTACAGGTAAATATGACATTTATTATAATGGGTTTATGTGAAGATTGTTTTAAGTTCACTTTAATTAGAAGTTGTTATTTTTTAAAGTCTAATAAATGTTAAAATTAGCAGCTCTCAATTATACTGTAATGTTGAATGGCTAGTCAATAGTTAGGAAAAAAGAACAATTTCCTAGAGGCATCAGTAGTATTGGTATCAGTGATACTTGCCTTTAGTCATTAAAAAGATGCCATTAAACAAATATTAAAAATATACGGTCTTTATGATGTTTGTAGAATAATTTGAAGATTTCATGTGAAATTATTGCAATATAAAAGTATATTTAAAAACTTTACTGTTAGGTGGGGTTAATCACGATTAATCGTTGATTATGTTCAGAAATCTGCGATTAATTAGTTTGTTTTTTTAATTGATTGACATCACTAATTCTAAACTGTGTGTTCTGGGTGGTTGCTAGCTGGTTGCTCACTAGCCCAATTCAAAAGAGCCCACCCAAGTCTCTATGATATTCTGGTCCATAGCTACATCTTGGGTCCCTTCTTCACCTATTTCTTTGCCAGGTGAAGATTAAAAGTTTGATCACTAAAAGTAATAGCACATCTCCTCAACAATGCATTTGGTTTCGAAATAATCATCCACAGTAAGGATAGCGTATCAGTCACATCAAGAAGGCTAAGTCAGCAAGTATGTGGCCCTCTGAGGAAGTAAACACTTCAGCTGAAGATCTTTAGATATGTGGGCAATAAAATGCAATGCATATTCCACATGTCTTTGGCCAGCATGCTTTCATATCCCTGCATGAATGTGCAATTTCCAATCTGTTCTTTTATGCAAAAAACATTGTGCTTTTTCCTGAGGTATTTTGGAGAAAAACAGCTTGCTACAAATATTACTAATTCTGGAAGGCTCTTTTGGTACATCTGAAGATAGCAAATGTTACTTACCTTCTCATACACTCAAAAGCATGAAGATTTTCAAAGTTGGTTGTACTCACCAAGCCTTTGCAGTTGCTCAATGCCACTTTTGTAGTGCTATATTGATCCAGTAGGTATCCAACATAGTGGCAGTTATCGACCACTGAATGCTGCCAGTCTAGTCCGTCTTTGCCCCAGTACTCTACCGTAAAATGTTTAGAAACCAGGTTGGGGTTGAGTGTCAGGTTCAGGTGAAAGTGCTTGCCGTAGGCTGAGAGTTTGTAAAAAAGCCTGGTCGCAGTGTGGTCCAGCTCAGCCTGGTCCAGTCCGCGTCGCCGCCGACCGGGCCTGTAATGCTTCACAGTGTAACTCATGAACTGGCCCCTCTCATTCACCCGCACTGGTACCGTTAGCTGATAGTGCTCCAGCGTGGACAGGAATTCCGCTTTGTGTTTCGGGAAATAAAGTGAAGCAGATAAAAGTGAGGAAAACAAAGGAGAGGGTAATCATGGGAAACCAAAAATCACCAAGCAATTTCAGCAATGTAAGTAGCAGGTGTGCTCAGAGGAAAGTTCAATTGCTCAGAGACTGCTCTCTCACAGCTTAGAAAATTTCAATTACGTTTAATCCTGTAGAGGTGAGATAAAAATAGATACAAATTTTGAATAGTAAATCTAAAATGCCAGAGAAAAGCCAGAGATCTCAGAATGAACTGAAACGTTGCTCATCAATTTTTTCCAAGATGAAATCATCCAAGTTATGCAACCCACATTTATTTCCTTTAGCTATGTACTCTTACTGTATGTCAATAAGTGTCTCATTTGTTCCTCTGTTTATTTCTCCTAAGAAGCAGCCTCTGAGATGAGCTTGACACTTACATGAAACATAACTGAGAAATAAAAGGTTTCCTCTGCGTAGAGCTGAAAGTGTCTTAATGACATCATTGTAAGCAAAAATGAGTTATGGCTTGCTGCTGGTGAATTTTCAGAGCTACTATGACATCCGCTGTTAGCTACAGTCATCACTATATGTTCTTGTCCACACGTTATTAAACCTACCTTGAGAGTTGTATGAAAGGACCTGAGCTTCAGCAGCGGCCAAGACCAGGCTAAATATCCAAGTCAGCGTCTTCCAAAAAATTTCCATAATTTAGGGAAGATCTGACATGGGGTGGGGTAGGGGGGTTGGGGGAGGCTACAAGTGGATTAAAGTGATATGATCAATCCAGCTTCGCACCATTACATATCCGTGACAAGCATTGTCGACACATTTGAATCTCAGTCCACACTTAATCCCAGGTTTCACACTTAATCCCAGGTTTAAATGTCTTCCTAAAGGTGACTTGATCCTGCACCTTTGTCAGCCATGAGCAGGGCAAGAATCCATACGAATTCTCTTCATGTTATTCCAAAACAACAGATCTATATTAGAAACTTGTCCCAAACGATCCATTTGTTTGCCTGGAAATGAACGAAAGTAGGGGAAAAAACTTGTCAGTGGAAAATTGCCAGTTTGTGATCTTAAAATGGATTTTGACTGAACATAGCTTTTTAACTGCAAATACTAAGCATGCTTTGTCTAATCAAACATCAGGAGCAGATTTCAATTCCATAGCTGTAACATCTGGACTTGAACAGGTTTGATAACACACGCACACACATAACGGTGAGCTCATAGGTGTTGAGTGGGATGCCGTAACTTCAGGTTATCATTTTCACACCTGCACTTGACTATTAGCTGCCCTGCCTGTTTCTGACTCAAGGCATGAAACCGTGCTGCAAAAACCTCTTGTGAATAACTTGACTGGTGGCTGATCAGACTGAAGTTCCCCCAGCCAATTACAACTTTTCCAGATTCTCGGTGTGTAAATGGAATCAACAAGAATTCATTTCAAAGTACAAAATCAAGTGTCATCTGCATTCAAATGCTACTGCAGCTCCTCTCAGAACAAACTTAACTCTTCTGAGCCATTTTTTGCAGTTACAGCTTTGCATTTGCAGTTTTGCAGCACTACCAGCTAGTCTCTAGATGGTTTTTGGTGGATGTGTGAAGTCAGTTCTCCTCAAGTTCACACAGGTGTCCTATCAGAGTAACACAGGTGCAGAACTCAATCCACCAATGTTTGACTCCAAAATATTTTTTTGTCTTCATTTTGAACAGTATAGTCCAATTGACTTGTTATATAAAACACAAAATGACACTTCACACAAAATGAGACTTGGTTTGATATTGCATGCTGCAATACGTTCATACATTTTAAATTGTGGATTAAAGGGATAGTTCACTCAAAAATGACACTTCATTTACTAACCCACCTGTATGCATTTCTCAAAAGAAGATATCTTGAAGAAAACTGGTAACCAAACAGTTTTGGTGACAACTAACAGCCATTGTATGGACAAAAAACAATGACACATTTCCCAAAACTTCATCTTTTATGTTCCACAGAAGAAAGTCATACAGCTTTGGAGCAACAGCCTATCTATCTATCTATCTATCTATCTATCTATCTATCTATCTATCTATCTATCTGCGAAGCAGGACTGTATTACAGTACCGTTGCTAGACTCATACAGCTCTATGTGACAGTAAAAGCAACTCCAGAAGTAACTCACCGGATGAACATCAAATCAAATGCCGGCTTTTCTCTAGAACCGCCAGCAGAAGAGTCGTCCAGTTCCAACAGATATATCCTATATGCCAGCTCCTTTTGCATGTGTTTCTTACAATCGCAGCAGAAGCTGAAGCGGCAACTGTGCAGACGAACATTCATGAGTTTAATAAAACGGCTTCTTCCAGACAGCAGCTCGAGTCTAAAACGTGTCTGACCCAGACAGCTGGCAACTGCCCAATACTATTACACTGACCGCTGAAATAAAAACACACAAGACCAATGAGAAGACTACAAATGTGCACCAAGGGACTCTTTTAATTTTTTTTTTTTTATTTGGTTAATTTGGCTTTCATTAATATTGTCGTCTGAGATAAAGCCGTCACAAAGGATTGCTATTAAAAACAGACTCCGTTATATTGACATGCACTGATATCTTCTTTGCAAACTCCACTGGGAATGCCCAGACTATCCTTCCTGCCTGAAAGACCGTAAGAAACGATAGTTACCGTCTTCATCTTCTACTGTAGAACACACGCAGACAGTAGAAATCTTCATTTGATTCCACTTCAGTGCATTCTTCACCAAATCTCTCGTTTCGCTTCAAGCCATTCTCTAGCTCTCATGCCAACCAAATGTAGTTGTGTCCTTGTACAGGAACAAAAAAAGCTCTTCATGAACTCACTTCATCAGCAATGCAGGGGAAAAAACTCCATGCACTCATCTCCAAAATATGAAAAAGCTGTTGAATAAGTTTGTGTAGCTACCTCAGCTCATGTTTAACTGTTTAAGTTTCCAGCGTGTGCGATGGCTTATTGTTTGGTCTCATGCTCTTTGATTCACCAGAGATGAATAATAACAGTAACGCACCTTGGACCGGTGCGCATGCAGAACAGCTGAGCTGATCAGAGACCTGCAGCCTGTAATACTGAAGCCGGATTTGAGCCAACACTCAAACTCAAACCTGGCCGCACTGGAGAGACGGGGAGGGTCGACATGACGTCATTGCAGATGTGCCTGCCTGGTGTGAGCGCTTCTGATCGACAGGTGAAAAGGACGTAAAGACGCAGGTAACAACACAAATCTTCAATAAACGATTAACAAACATTTTATGCTTAAACATTAAGATCTACCAAGAAACACAAAACAAATTAAAGTCCTATTTAGAGTCATTTGTGATTTTAAAGAAATTTATTTTGACATTATTTTAACAATAATGCAATTTACCAAAAACCCCCAAACCCCCCCACCTCCCAGAAATATATATATATTTTTTTTAAATTATAGACGAGTGTCGATTAGCCTAATTAGTTAGACTTGTGTCCGTTTTGTAAAGTCAAGTCTGATTCTTTTTCTCTTTTTTTGACTATCGACGTTGTTTTATATATATATAAGTGTATATTATGGTTTATTTTTTAACCATATTTCTATACGGTTAACTGAAGCGCAGGTGTTTTCTTATTCCAGACGTAATACAACAGTGGCACACTGAGACAATATATCAACAACAGAATAAAAATAAGAGTTTGTTAATATCATTATCTATCAAATAAAAATACAATGTAATAAAAAAAAATAAACATCGTCTCGTGTTATGAAATTGGTATTTCATATGCATTCAGTTTGGCTAGATGTTTGTACGCTGATTGAGGATTGTCGCTTAGTTTGCAGCGACACCAAGTGGTGGCGATGTGACAGTGCGCTGATTTACTGCGATATCAGAATAATACAAAACTGGATAGGACTTTATTTGAGAGTCCTCTTCTGCGAGTCCTTATTGTAGCAATTTATAGCAATTTCAGTAACTGGGGAATAACTATGAATGACCCTGAACCTACCCCTAAACCTAACCTTAACCCAGTTACGTTATATTACCAGTGCTGGGTTGTAATTTATTACATGTAATCTGAATTACGCAGTCAGATTCCAAAAATTAAGTACTTAGAGTACATTACATTTTAAAATTACATTACATTATCAGATTACAGTAAAATTTTTATGGATTACATGATTATGTAGTATTCACACAAGGGCAGTAAATTGTTCATAATTTATTGATTCTCCCTAATTCTTCTTTTTTCTCTTTTAAATTTTTCCTTTCTAAAAATGCTGTCATGGCATTTACCTTTAACTATATTTGCAAATGTTGTGTAAATAAATTTGCAAGCCATGCTTCTGAATTTGAGGGAAAATAGCACCTCTTAAGCAATTATACCATGTATAAAATCAAATAATTATGCAAGTTACTAAACACTGGTGATGTATAGCTGTATATGTATATGTTTATGTCATCATCATATCTAGTGACCTTCAGTAACTGTTGATTCTGGAAGTCTGGACAAAAATGGTTAAAACCTGGAAGACTTTGGGGGCGTGATGTCATTGTTGTTTTCATGTTTATTAATGTTTGTTTATGGAATGCAGGGATTCCCAAACGTTTTTGTTTGCCAAACCCCTTAAAATAAAATATTTACTTGAAATATCTCTGTGGAAGTTAGCATTTCAAATAATTTAACAATGCATTTGCATGTTTACAGTTCTTTGATGTCGGTTATGGTCACACTGACATGCAGGTAAACAAATAAAATATTTTTAAGTGTTCAAGTGTTTCAGTTATTTTTATATTTGATTTAATTAGTAATTATTAGCTTTTTATCAACTCACTATTCATTTACTATCAGCTCACTAATGTAATATTTAATGCATTTTCCAATGTTGAGGTTTGAAAAAGTAATCTAATAATAATCAAAAAGTAGTCAGAATACATTACATAAAATGAGTACCCAGTTATCATCATGTAATCTGTAATCAGCTGCAATTTTTAAGTAATTTACCCAGCTCTGAATACTACTTAGTACTTTTGTTGGGTAAATACACACTGTAAAATAAAGTGTAACCCAAAACTGTTATATCAAAACATACAAATTCAAAAACTAAGTGTATAGAGATATACACATATAGAGACAATTCTGATTAAGTCTCAGCATATTATGGTTGTTGTTTTTTGATTTACACAGATTAATCTTACATTTACATTAAGAACTATTTCCCACCTCATATCCTCTTTAAAATGTTTTTAATAATTTTTTATAAAGTAAACTGAAGTTTCCTTACTTTCACATATATCATGTTTTTATATGATTAAAAAATAGGAAAGGGTCCATTAGGAAGTAATCAACATCATTTAACATATACGTGTGTAATTTCCATGTCCTCTTTCCACTCCATATCAATATTCTCAGAAATCATTCTTTGTATGTTGTGTGAGGCTAGTTGCAGAACAGCAGTAGGCTATCTAAGTACTTTTAGTTCTGGAACTAAAGCGTTGCGAAAGGGGCTTAAGTAACTAACGTTTGGAACTAATAAATTGTGAACCCTGACATGGAAAGTTGTTGAGTGTTATTAGTCCGGAAATGGCTGTAGATCCATTCCCAAGCTATTAAACTCTAGTGTATGTTCAAATAATCGGGAAACGGAAAGGGTTTCAGTCCACTGACAATCTGTCTAAATATGTAGTACTAATTTGAAATGTAAGAAATGTAAAATTAATAAGCAATAATATATGAACAGAAAAAAAACATTTTAATCAAATCAAATAATCAAATAAACATGTTAAATGTATAGTGTAGTATAAATTTAAAATTAAAGTTAATAATAAAAATTATTATTAAAATTACATTTATAATGTAGTATTCTTTTCTATGGGACGGTCTTTGCATTTGACCACTTGTCTACTTACATGACATATTTCCTGTTTTTGTCCCAAGTTTTCAAGTCATTGTGAAGATTGATTACCTGATGGGACACACTTAAGCATGCTGTAAAAGAGATTTACACATTAATGCAATTACGCTGGATGCCAACTGCCGTTAAACATTAGAAGAAGAAGAAGAGATTTACACATTTTTAATTTTCAAATTTCAATACTTTGCACTTTATACATTAACTTCTATATGTCTGTTCTTTTGTCAGCCTACATCACTCACTGTGCCAGTATGTTGCTTCATGTTAACCCTTACAAAAATGTCCTGTGGTAATGGTATGCAGCAGTACAACATAAATTTACCACACAGCAAATGAGCAGAGCTAAATATAACAGGATTACCATAGCACTTTCTGTTGTACAGTATGACAAGAATTTACCATTACTACCGTAACTGAAGAAAATAATGTTTGGTGTGGTGTTTCGAGGAGAATGCTCTTTATTTTGGTTGTGTGCCTGCTAACTGAACTTCATCTCCCATCCTGTAGTCGGCAGTGTATGGTAAGAGAGCCGTTGGTTACGTTAAAACCACCATCGAAGAAGAAATATAAACTTTAATTTGGAAATGGCGTTCGACGTGAACCGTGATGGTTCTGAAAATAAACGCAAACTAGACGAAGATGAAGATGAAGGCGGATGGGTCGGGCCGCTGCCCAGTGAGGCCACCCAAACAAAAAAGAAAAAAGGTAAAGTTACGTTAACTTGATTTGTGCTGCAAAAACCCGGAAGAGTCCATGAATGTATCTCTAAACCTTGTGAGCTGCCTACCTAGACAGCGTTTGTGGGCATTTTTAGTCACTTATAATATGCCTAGATTGTAAGCTAATAAAGTTTCGAGACACAGCTGATGCTAGATAGCCGTTACTATAAAATATTGTATGTCTTCTGTCTTCATAGTAAATAGATGACTTCATTGTACTGTTTGGTTTAGACTGAGATGTGTTTTATTAATGGGTCATATGTCTCGTGCTGCAGTTCTGGAGTATGAAAGATTGTACCTGGACAATTTACCCTCTGCCTCCATGTATGAGAGAAGTTACATGCACAGGGATGTCATAACACACATTGTTTGCTCAAAGTAAGTTCCCTCCAACTTGCCACCTCAGAATATTAATAATATATTAATATTATTTTCATTGCATGCCTGGTCAGGCCAGTAGTTTTCGTTAACCCCACTACGGAAAAAAAAAACCTCTTTTCTCAATTGTTTGTTGTAACACATTGCATTATTATAGCTTAAAATTCTATGGTTATTGTGATTAAATGGGAGACTCCAAAATCCAAAAATCATCATCAGCCAGCTAGATAATTTTACCTAATTGACAAGTTTAAAAATCTGACATAGTTTACAACCTTATGTAACAGAAAACCAAATGCGTATGTTTGCAAATATATAAAAATTATAATATATATTACATATATTTCTTAAATTTATACATGTATGTTATATTTACATATAAACAGTACATACGCATACACTACCAGTCAAAAGTATTTGAACAGTAAGATTTTTAATGTTTTTAAAAAAGTCTCTTCTGCGCACCAAGCCTGCATTTATTTGGTCCAAAGTATAGGGAAAAAAACAGTAAAATTTTGAAATATTTTTACTATTTAAAATAACTTTTCTATTTGAATATATTTTAAAATGTAATTTATTTCTGTAATCAAAGCTGAATTTTCAGCATCATTACTTCAGTCTTCAGTGTCACATGATCCTTCAGAAATCATTCTAATGCTGGTTTGCTGTTCAAGAAACATTTTATTATTATTATCAATTTTTAAAACAGTTGAGTATTTTTCAGGATTCTTTGGTGAATAGAAAGATCCAAAGATTTATCTAAAATAAAAAGCTTTTGTAACATTATACACAACACCATTCAAAAGCATAAGAAATTGTAGAAATTATTATATTTATTTAGCAAGGATGCTTAGTTTAAATTGATCAAAAGTAATGATAAAGACATTTATAATTAGGGCTGGACAATATGGCCGAAATTTATGTCATGATATATTTCTTAATTTCGGTGAATACGATAAAATTCCAATATCGATATAAACAATATTTTAAAAAGCCTCAGAAAAACGGCCAAGAACACCCACAACAGATTACTGTACCTACAAGCATCTGAAAAATGAATTTGCCAAGTCTATGAAACCTCCTCCTATAAAACTATACAATATTTCAGAAAATATTTGAAAATATATTCAGCTTTGAAATCACAGGAATAAATTACATTTTAAAATATATTCAAATAGTTATTTTAAATAGTAAAAAATTTCAAAATTTCACTGTTTTTGCTGCACTTTGGGTCAAATGAGCAGAAGAGATTTCTTTAAAAAACATTAAAAATCTTACTGTTCAAAAACTTTTGACTGGTAGTGTACATTTTGTAAACAAAAACTTTTTTTTTTTTTTTTTTTTTGAAGTGATTAATCGATTTTACAGCCCTAACACAAGTGCATTTATTTGACTTAATTGTAATTTTTTTACCATCCCAGAACGGATTTTATCATAACAGCAAGTCAAGATGGACATGTGAAATTCTGGAAGAAGAAAGAGGATGAAGGAGTAGAGTTTGTCAAACACTTCCGCAGCCATTTGGGTAGGTGTCCTGTTATTACATCACCAGAGCAACACCATATTAACCACTTAAGCAACTTACAACAAGCCTAACATTGCGGTAGTGGGTTTTTCCTTCAGAAAATATATAAAAGTAGTATTTGTTAGTAATTTGTCTGTGTTTATCTGTGGCGTGTAGGTGTGATCGAGTGTATCTCAGTCAGTGCAGAGGGAGCGCTTTTCTGCTCTGTGGGTGATGATCAGGCCATGAAAGTTTTTGATGTTGTCAACTTTGACATGATCAACATGCTCAAACTTGGGTAAAATCTCGCTTTTCTGTGTAAATTTGCTGTTTGTTTTTTTTATCATCCATATTTTGCTTTATTTAAACCCTCTGATATTCCTATTTTTTTAAAAAAAATGAAATTAATGCACTTTATTATCTTTTAGAGATATTGTTCTTTAATATTTTGCATTTTGAGTGGATTTCATGGTTCTAGACAATACCTTTAAATTATACACAATTTATTTCTTAATAGTACAATTTAAAAAAACAACAACATTATTTTCAATTAATACACTGTAAAATATAGCATGGGTATTGCAAATCCAGTGTACTGAAGGCAGATTGGTGTCATTTGATGTGAGAAATAATGTGTGTGTATAACAAAAATGGCTGTGTATTTATAAGTGTGCCTATTTTTAAGACAATTATGCTTTTTATAATAATGTCAACTTTTTTCGCATACCAAGTGTCACAAAAGTCACTAATTTTCATAACATTCTGAGGAAGTAAAAAAAAAATTAAATTTTTAAATTTCCATTTAAATTGACCAAAGACCATCCAAGGGTTAAGCAAGTTTCTTTTTTTCCCAGCTTTCATCCAGGCCAGTGTGAATGGATCTATAATCCGGGAGACGCCATCTCCACTGTAGCCTGTTCCGAGAAATCGACTGGGAAGATTTTTGTATACGACGGACGGGGAAGTAATCAGCCCCTGCACACTTTTGAAAAGATGCACACAGCGCCACTGTCTCAAATCCGCCTGAATCCCAAATATCGCGTCATAGTGTCGGCTGATAAAGCGGGAATGTTGGAATACTGGACGGGGCTCCCGAGCGAATTCAAATTTCCGCGGCAGGTGGAGTGGGCGTTCAAGACAGACACGGACTTGTATGAGTTTGCCAAATGCAAAACATATCCCACCAGCCTGGCGTTCTCCCAAGACGGCAAGAAAATGGCCACCATCGCCACTGACCGCAAAGTCAGGATTTTCCGTTTCCTCACTGGGAAGCTGATGAGGGTGTTTGACGAATCATTAACTGTAAGTTAGTTTTTATAATTATACATTTGCAGGTTTCAGGGGTTAACAAATGAACATTTATAAGAACTTTAAGTAATTTGTCATCTCTACGCAATGGCAGATGTTCACGGAGCTCCAGCAGATGAGGCAGCAGTTGCCCGATATGGAGTTTGGCCGCAGAATGGCAGTGGAGCGAGAGCTGGAGAAGGTAGACGGCATCCGACTGACCAACATCATCTTCGACGAAACCGGACACTTTGTGCTTTACGGCACCATGCTGGGCATTAAAGTCATAAACGTAGAGACTAACAGGTAGGAAATACACAGCGCTTCTATGATGAGCATATTTGTCATTTCAAAATAATTTTTTGGAGGAAGCGTAGTGTAAAATCTGACAAGGTGGCACAACTCTTCCAATATCATAATAAAGAAAAGCCTCATTTAAAAGAATGAAGTTCGACACAAGAAGCTTAGTTTGTTTGGCATCACTATTATATTATTATTAAAGTCCCCCTGTGGTGAAAATCAACTTTTTTATGTTGTTTATTTGTCTGTGTGGGGTTTTAAATATGCTTTTAGACAAACCATGTGTCAATCCATCAACACCATTGCTGAGTATTTTCTCCTTAAAACTGTAGTCTCCCCGTGGCAGTCACAGAAATGCGGTTTGAAACAGCCCTTTTTTTTGCTACGTCACAAATTTCAATAACCAATCGCGTCAAGGGATCCTATCCCTAGCATATCATTAACTGTGCTGTAAAGCAGAGGGTCTAGTGAGAAGGCAGCCAGGTTAATCCGGTAACAGTTCTATTTTTCTGTAGATGTTTCGCTAACTGTTAATATTTCCCCCTATTTTCACAATTTTGTATTTAGAACCGCTAACTTGAATAATAAGCCGCGGCAACAGTGTAAAAGTAGCCAGTCAGAATCACAAACTTGGCTGCATTTGAGTCTTCAAGGCATTTTGAGGACACAACATCATCAAGAAAGTAAATTTAACGAATGTCACAGTATCCACTGTAGTTGTCCGCTAGTAAAAACATAGTTTTATCAGTCATTATTCGTGTACAAACCAGCACAAACAGATAATGTTACCTCACGAAGTTAGCCATCAGTCTCCTTGCTTCCATTGAACATACCAGCTTATTTCTGGTTCAAGCATATATGGCTTAATTAAATAAATATTTCCACTTGCCATTGCCATTGTATGGCGCTTACTACGGTTCAGTTAGTGGATCATGGATCAGGAGGCCCTGGCTGGCTGGTGTGTGACTGTTTGGAGGTGGGGCTAATTTGCGTATTCATTCATAGATCTGCGTATAGATCAAGCTATTTTAAGGCATGAGAAAATTATTTTCACAAGAAAAAACATTGTCATATGTCATTTTGATGATCACAGATGAGTTTTAAAGGATAAAATTTTTGACTATAGGGGGACTTTAATATGAGGACCTCTGCCAACATTCATGTGTCAAGGTCAATAGGGTCAATCTCTTAAACTATCAGATGACTTGAATAACGTGGCAAAATCAGTTCAGGTTGTGAATTGTCATGTGGTACAACTCCTCAAAAATTGAATATTTGAATACATAACTTTTTTTTGTACATTTTAAAAGGTACTTTTTTAAACTTTTTTTTTTGTAAATGTGACCCTGGACCACAAAACCAGTCATAAAGATTTATACATCTTCTGAAAGCTGAATAAATAAGCTTTCCATTGATGTATGGTTTGTTATGATAGGATAATACTTGGCCAAGATACAACTATTTGAAAATCTGAAATCTAAGGGTGCAAAAACATCAAAATACTGAGAAAATCGCCTTTAAAATTGTCCAAGTACTTGGCAATGCATATTACTAATCAAAAATTTCGTTTTGATATTTATTTCAGGAAATTTACTAAATATCTTCATGGATCTTTACTTAATATCCTAATGATTTTTGGCATAAAAGAAAAAATTATAATTTTGACCCATACAATGTATTTTTGGCTATTGCTACAAATACACCCGTGCTACTTAAAACTGGTTTTGTGGTCCAAGGTCACAAATATTATATTAAAAATGTCTACTTTTATGTATTCAAAATTTGTTCATACTATTCTTTTCTCAGTGTAAAGAACAATGGCTGCATGTTAGCGGTTCTTAATGGAACCACAGATATCAAATAAAGAACCTTTATTTTTAAGAGTTAATGTGTAGGGAAAATGTTATTTCTTTATAGTTCATGGTTATACCACATGAATCAGTCAATTGAATCTTTTCAGTTGTTCTGAAAGTGTCTCTTTTACTGTGTGTCTGAACTGTTTTTGCTGTAAAGGTGTGTGCGGATCCTGGGCAAACAAGAGAACATCCGTGTGGTGCAGCTGAGTCTGTTTCAGGGAATAGCCAAGGCCATGCAGGCTGCACCAACCATTGAGATGAAGGCCTCTGACAACCCAGCCCTGCAGAGCTCTGATCCAGACCCCACCATCTTCTGCACCGCCTTCAAGAAGAACCGATTCTACATGGTAGGATTCCAGAAACACAGCATTTCCAGTGTTAACTTGAAACCTTGATTTTTTTTTTTTTTTTTTGTTAATATCCAGATGAATCTAACACACATTATACTCTAAAGCAGTGGTTTTCAATCCTGTTCCTCGGGATCCACTACTCTGCACATTTTGCATGTCTCCCTTATCTGACACACTCATTTGAGTTCATGGAGCTCTTTCCTAATGAGCTGATGATCTGAATCAGGTGTGTAAATTAAGGAGACATGCAAAATGTGCAGAGCTGTGGGTCCCCAGGAACAAGTTTGAAAACCACTGCTCTAAAGGATGTAGCTGTTCACACTAAGGATGATAATGTTCTGTTGATTATAAGTGTGAGCTGCATTTATGTTCAAAAAATGTGGAAAAATCATTCTGAAAGTGATTTTTAAAGGGACAGATCACCCTAGGTAAGTTTGTTTCTTCATGAAAACAGATTTGAGGACATTCCCACCAATGAATCCTCTGCGGTAAATGGGTGCCGTCAGAATGAGAGTCCAAACAGCACAATAATTCACACGTTTGTAAGAAACAAATCCAAGTTGTTTTAAACCATCATTTCTAGCTAAAATTTGAATCTATGATAATGCTTCCCCCAGTGATGTCCATCCTACTGTCCTCTCATATCAAAATCCACCCACATATTTGTTTAGAAATATTTTTATAAATGGCGCTTGATCTGTGCAAAGCAACAGTTTGACGTTAAAATGTCTTGATGGATTTCTTACAAACACACATTAGTTGATGAACTGGGGTGGTGTGGATTACTTGAGGATTAAAGTGATGTTTTTATCATCTGTTTGGACTCTCATTCTCACGGCACCCATTCACTGCAGAGGATCCATTGGTGAGCAAGTGATGCTACATTACTCCAAATCTGATGAAGAAACAGACTCATCTACTTAAACTTTACAGTTGTCGTTCTTACTGTGAACGGCTCTTAATAATATGTTTATTTTAAACAGTTCACAAAGAGAGAGCCAGAGGACACCAAGAGTGCAGATTCTGACCGTGACATCTTTAATGAGAAGCCATCTAAAGAGGAAGTGATGGCAGCCACACAGGCAGAAGGGCCGAAAAGAGTGTCAGACAGCGC
>JAFVLL020036395.1:0-63785 GCA_021397915.2 Tor tambroides | reverse complement strand
TCAAGTAATTCATATCATTCAGCATTGCAAGCAAATGCAAAAACACGCCACAATACAAATCAATGAGATAAATCACTCAAAAACCACCAATTACACAAAGAACAACACTGTAATTACTGGGACTGAAACCAAAGCACACAGACCTGTGCCCTTGAACACCCCCAATTTAACATAAATTCAAAAAGAGCCTCAGAAATGTGTTTATAGAAAAAGAAGAAGAAAAAAAAACGCTGGCATGTTCTCCAAGTCTGTAAAACTCCACAATGAGACCAATTAAATCTTTACAAAGAAATAGCCAACGCTGCACACGCAAAACAAAAGCGCAGTTGATATAAGCCGTATGCTGCGTGATGCACGGCGAAAACTGCTGAGGCATTCAAAGGATTGTTTTTCCATTTTTGGTTTCAATAAAATGACTGAAGCAACGCAGAGATCTCAATTTATGAAGTATGGTGAGCCAGTACCTTTGGCCGCAACAATCATAATATAACATTTTAGCATCATTACAACTGTCTCGTTCTTTATTCTGACTAAAGGATGATTGTGGAGAAAAGCCTAATATTACAGACCTGTTTGAAATTTCTTGTGGACTACAGCCTAAAGCTTTTGTGTTGGTTATATGGTTGGTTTAATGGCAAAGATGGAACATTACATTTGTAAAAGCATTGCTTTCACTTTCATTTGAGCCCAGCCATTGGGACAAATCAAACTTAGATGGTATCAGATAACAGACCCTACGAAAAATTAACCATGGTTTTACTACAAATGAAGCCAAAAAACCATGATTACTATAGTTAAACCATGGTAACCACAAAGTAACCATGGTTTTTCTAAACTAACCATAGTTTGACCATAGTATTTGTAGTAAAACTGTGGTTATACAAATGGTAATCAATATGGCAAAAAAACATATAAAAACACGTTGTGCCCAAAACATGTGAAATGATAAGATAGATGCCTTATCTGAGGTCTTAAAGCAATCTCAAGTAAGCTTTTTGGACAGCGTTTGTGACAGAAAAGAATTCATGCTTCACATCCCTTAGTTTGTAAAACCTCAACATTAAGTTTACACTTAGTGTTAACATAAGATTTGTGTAGTTTTCGACCTTTTCAAACAAAAGGAAAAGACCACCACAATAAAATGACAGAGAATTAGGAAATTTCAGAGGAAATTTTCAAAATTGCATAGTAAGTCCAATTTTTGCTTGTTAGCCTACTGGTAGATGCTGTTAGGCAAAGAGCGTCCTTCTCCATTTTTTTTTTTTTTAAATGTTGATTTCTTGCAAACTGAGTGTAATTGAGTGTTTAGTTTACCCTGAGACGACAACTTATTATTTACAAAAACTTGCACTTTTAAACCCATTTTTTAAAAATTTGCATTTTCAGACCACTAAAACACTGTTGTCATGTAAAATGGGCAAAATGCATAAAGTTTTATGGTTTTGGTTGAAAATGGTAGATGTAACTGTATAATAGTTACTAATAATCACAATTATTTATCCTCAAAAATTCTACCTGCAATTATGTCATTTGAGAAATATCATCATAATTACTGCACTTTCACCTATAAGGACTAATCAACACGTGTAAAATTAAAATGAAAATTTCAGATTTTTGAGCACAAATCACAACTGAATTTTTGAAGTAAACAGATTTATTATACGAGACGAGAGAGTGCAGTGTAAATAACCTTTTTGAACTGATTTATTATATTATCATATAAATTACATTCTCCACATTCTTAAAACTGGCAAAATTCAAAAGCTTCTCGTATTGAAACTTCTTTAAATCATCATTCCGTCATCTCTAGCAATATCCAACCAAGGAGTCAGGTAAAGATCTCTACAGGCTTGCTGTTTTCTGAACTCCTGAAACTATAGGTCTGCACGGTGGTTTAGAGGGAAGGTTTTGTGTTTGCACGCAGACACAGTGGCTGCAGGAAATGCCTCAGGACCAGAAGAGCCACTCTAAATTCTCATAGATTTATGCGAGGGTGCTGCTGATACCAGGGTGGAACCCAATATCGAGGCCTGTCCTCCCACATGAACACCCCAGTTTAAGGTAATTGCACAGGGCCAGATCTCTTGGGAATTTTCCTCTCAGTCTCTCATCAAGTTAAAGACACAACATGCACGACTGCAGTCTAGCTTCCAGTCATGGGGATGCTACTTTAAAACTGAAGCTTGCCAAGATATAAGCTACTCATAGTTTAAAGTACTTAAATGAGAGTCAAGCATTTGGAAAAGTAGATAAATGTCACTACGCTAAAGCTATTTCAAGGGAATAGTTCACAATTTAGTCACATTGTTCCAAATGCATAAACGTTGTTTATATATATATATATATATATATAAAATACATGGCAGCGTTCAACCGAATTGTTCACAAATAAATATGCTATATGTCATGCAAAACCTCAAAACAATGAATTAATTCTTTCTGCAGTAAAGTTACAGAGGTGAGTTGTCAAGGCAATTTGCAGGGTCACACTAGTTTTTACTAGCCAGAGCCGTGATCTAACATTTCGATAATCGCATTGCATCACAGGAAGCCACGTTTCACAGCAACCGTGTAGAGTGCGGTTTAGTTAAGCAACATCAAAGTCCCCACCAGATGAAATGCTCAGCATGAGATAGGAATCAGCTGGCAAAGGGCTTGCAGGTGCAGGAGGGATTCAAGCACGATGTGGAGAGACAGCTAAGCTAATATTTTGCTGTCACTCAGCAGTCACTTTAACAGTGAGCAGAAGCAGCCGTGTACACAGAGACAGGGACATAGATAAGAACTCTGGCAGCAAAACAGACGAGGCGCTTTAAGCTCTCTCTCCCTCTCTCTCTCTCTCGTGTTAGTCACACATGCGGCATAAGTTTCTTGAAGCTGCCTAAGCTTTATTAATGTGATGTAGACATGCTGACTCATTCTGGACGCTGGCCTGAAGCTCTGCTGTTAAACTGCTGAGCAAGACATTGATATTGACACTTTTCATTGTTAAAATCCTTTCAACTATCTGAGCTTAAAATGCACCAACAACTGTAAGGATGCCAACATTTGGTTGATTTTCCCAAAAAGTGTAAACAATTTGGTGTTATCAAAACATTGCTCTGCTTGTTTGAGCTTCCCAGCATAGCAACACTGATTCAACCAATAGCGTACGTTGGGGATGGGACTATCTGTTTGTCCAACCAATAGCAGAGCGTTCAGGACACCTGAACTTTTGGAATTCTGTTTGGTGATGGTAGTGGTGCAGAACTTACACACTTCAGCTTTAACTAGATTTTTGCTATGCATTTACTGAGGTATTTTGCTATGTATTCTAAATAGTGCTGTCAAAATTAGCATGTTAATGCAGGCGATTAATTTTTCCAGTTTAACGGCATTAAAAATATTTAACGCAGTTAACGCAGGGGCGGAGCTAGGGTTGGCCACCCCACTCACAACTGCTGCTTCTGTCTCTTTTTTCTTGACAATAATTGTGTTTATTTAGACGCAGAACGTCTTTACGACCACATCAAACAGGAGATTTTCAAATGCACTAGTCAAATGCGCGCAGAAATTGTACAGGTAAAGAGCTTCAGTAGAACAACAGTGAACTGCAGTCAGATGAGATTTTGTCAGGCCATATATCAGTAAAAATTGATTTTCCTGTCCTGTCAACCGTTATACTGTGCTCGTAGCACGTGCTTTTCAACTGCATGCACAAATACGATGGCGCACACTGTAGCCTGTATCATTTCATATTACAGTGCGAATTAAACTACGAGCATGCGTGTCAGATTCATGACATTCAGCAGCGGCAGCTCTTAAAGTAATAGCAGCCAAATAACCTAATAACCCAGCTGCTGTGACGTCTGTTAATCAAAGAACAAAAGAAAAAAGAGGATTTTTGTAGCTTTAAGGATTCATACATTTACTTTAGAATTTAGTGTTTGATAACTTTATTCAATTTCTATGTATTTCCTACTTGCTGAAGGGCACAGGCAAATATGACATTTATTGCAATAGGTTTATGTGAGGATTGTTTTAAATTTACGTAATTAGAAGTTGTTATTTTTTAACTAATAAATGTTCAAATTAATAGCCAATATCTAATGTGTATAGTCAATGTATAGTAAATAGTTTAAAAAAGAATAATTTCCTAGTAACATCAGTAGTATTGGTCTCAGTGATACTCACCTTTAGTCATAAAAAAGATGCCATTAAACAAATATTAAAAATATACTGTCTTTGTGTTGTTTCTATGATCATTTGAAAGACTGAATGTGAAATTATTGCAATATAAAAGTATATTTAAAAACTATATATTTTTAAAAACTGTATATTTATATTTAATGTTGGGTGGGATTAATCGCGATTAATCGTGATTAATTTCAGAAAAAAAGTGTGATTAATTGGTTGTTGTTTTTTAATCGACTGACAGCACTAATTCTAAACTGTGTGTTCTGGGTGGTTGCTCACTAGCCCAATTCAAAAGAGCCCACCCAAGTCTCCATGATATTCTAGTCCATAGATACTGCTTGGGTCTCTTATTCACCTATTTCTTTGCCAGGTGAAGATTACAAGTTTGATCGCTAAACGTAATAGCACATCTCCGCAACAATGCACATGGTTTAGAAATAATCATCCAACAGCAAGGACAGCGTATCAGTCACATCAAGAAGGCTAAGTCAGCAAGTATGTGGCCCTTTGAGGAAGTAAACACTTCAGCTGAAGATCTTTAGATATGTGGGCAATAAAATGCAATGCATATTCCACATGTCTTTGGCCAGCATGCTTTCATATCCCTGCCTGAATGTGCAATTTCCAATCTGTTCTTTTATGCAGAAAACAGTGTGCTTTTTCCTGAGGTATTTTGGAGAAAAACAGCTTGCTACAAATATTACAAATTCCGGACAAATCAGAAGGCTCTTTTGGTACATCTAAAGATAGCAAATGTTACTTACCCTCTCATACACCCCAAAGCATGAAGATTTTCAAAGTCGGATGTACTCACCAAGCCTTTGCAGTTGCTCAATGCCACTTTTGTAGTGCTATATTGATCCAGTAGGTATCCAACATAGTGGCAGTTATCGACCACTGAATGCTGCCAGTCTAGTCCGTCTTTGCCCCAGTACTCTACCGTGAAATGTTTAGAAACCAGGATGGGGTTGAGTGTCAGGTTCAGGTGAAAGTGCTTGCCGTAGGCTGAGAGTTTGTAAAAAAGCCTGGTCTCAGTGTGGTCCGGCTCAACCTGGTCCAGTCCACGTCGCCGCCGACCGGGTCTGTAATGCTTCACAGTGTAACTCATGAACTGGCCCCTCTCATTCACCCGCACTGGTACTGTTAGCTGATAGTGCTCCAGCGTGGACAGGAATTCCGCTTTGTGATTTGGGGAATAAAGTGAAGCAGATAACAGTGAGCAAAACAAAGGAGAGGGTAATCATGGGAAACCAAAAATCAGCAATTTCAGCAATGTAAGTGGCAGGTGTGCTTATAGAGATTGCTCTTTCACAGCTTAGAAGAGTTTCTGATGTTTCTCCTAAAAATCCTTTGGAGAAATAAAAATAAAGACAAATTAATGTGGAGAGTAAAGGTCACTGCACACTGAGTCCGAAATTTTCGTCCGAAATTTTCGCACGTTAAAAAATAAATACGACCTCACGTTGTGTCAATCACGTTTGCACACTGCCTCCGAAACTTTCGTCCGTCAAAAAAAATTTGGATCAGGTTCGATTTTCTGCGTTTTCGCATCCGTTGCATGCTTTTTGATAGGAAAAGATGGGGAATACGAAAAAACGGAAAAACGCATGCGAAAATTTCGGACTCAGTGTGCAATGGCCTTAAAGCTAAAATAATTTGCTCTTGGACGAATCTGATGAGAAATTTGATTGCTATCTCTTTAATGTCTTCGTTGTTTCTCCTTCACAGCAGTAACATTTAAAGGGAGCACATAGAGACTTCTATGTTACACTTCTTTTTCTCAGATTTCTCTCCCGGTAATTTCAAATGTGTCTCCTCTTGATGTTTCAGAGTAGATCAACAACAATGTCTCAAAATATGGACAGATTTGATGGTTAAAGTCAGCAGTCTTAAGGTTTCTCTTAAGGTTTTTCAGGAGCAACAATGGTGATACTTAAAAGGAAGCATAACTGAGATCACCATCTTCTGCAAAAGCAATACATTTTTCCACTGGACTGGCACACCTGAGCACAGTTTGAGACATTGTTGAGATCTCTAATGGAATCCGGCGGAAACATGCAAGATTGCTTTTTTTTTCCCCTCAAGGAGAAAAATCAGAAGCAGAAGACGCGAGAAAAAAATCTCAATTTTCTCTCAATTTAGTCTCACTAATGTCTAGGAGAAACAATTGAGATATTAAAGGGATCTTTTGTATTCTTTTTTCTTTAGTAAAGATCTGTTTAATGTCTCATTTGTTTCTCCTAGGCGTAGACATCAGTAAGTCTGCTGCTCTGATTTTTCTCCAACAGCGTTTCAGCAGGGATCTCAAAAACATCTCACACTGTGATCAAGTCTGCCAGAGAAAAGCCAGAGATCTCAAAATGAACTCAAGCGTTTCTCATCAATTTTTCCAAGATCAACTCATCTGAGTTATGCTACCCACATTTATTTTATAGCACTGTACTCTTACTGTATGTCAATAATTGTCTCATTTGTTCATCTGTTAATTTCTACTAAGAAGAAGCATCTGAGATGAGCTTGACACTTACATGAAACATAACTGAGCAATAAAAAGTTTCCTCTGGGCTGAGCTGAAAGTGTCTTAATGACATCACTGTAAGCAGAAATGAGTTATGGCTTGCTGCTGGTGGATTTTCAGAGCTGCTATCACATCAGCTGTTAGCTACAGTCATCACTATATGTTCTTGTCCACACATTATTAAACCTACCTTGAGAGTTGTATGAAAGGATCTGAGCTTCAGCAGCGGCCAAGACCAGGCTAAATATCCAAGTCAGCGTCTTCCAAAAAATTTCCATAATTTAGGGAAGATCTGACATGGGGTGGGGTAGGGGGGTTGGGGGAGGCTACAAGTGGATTAAAGCGATATGATCAATCCAGCTTCGCACCATAACATATCCGTGACAAGCATCCTCGACACATTTGAATCTCAGTCCACACTTAATCCCAGGTTTAAAGGTCTTCCTAAAGGTGACTTGATCCTGCACCTTTGTCAGCCATGAGCAGGGCAAGAATCCATATGAATTCTCTTCATGTTATTCCAAAACAGCAGATCTATATTAGGAGCTTGTCCCAAACGATCCATTTGTTTGCCTGGAAATGAATGAAAGTAGGGGGGAAAACTTCAGTCAGTGGAAAATTGCCAGTTTGTGATCTTAAAATGGATTTTGACTGAACATAGCTCTTTAACTGCAAATACTAAGCATGCTTTGTCTTATCAAACATCAGGAGCAGATTGCAATTCCTTAGCTGTAACATCTGGACTTGAACAGGTTTGATCACACACGCACACACATAACGGTGAGCTCATAGGTGTTGAGTGGGATGCCGTAACTTCAGGTTATCATTTTCACACCTGCACTTGACTATTAGCAGCCCTGCCTGTTTCCGACTCAAGGCATGAAACCATGCTGCAAAAACCTGTTGGAAATAACTTGACTGGTTTCAGTATCAGACTGAAGCGTCACCAGCCAATTACAACTTTTCCAGATTCTTGGTGTGTGAATGGAATCAACAAGCATTTATTTAATGTACAAAGCATGAAATAAAGTGTCATTTGCATTCAGATACTACTGCAGTCGTCTCATCTCAGAACAAACATAACCTCTCTGACACAGAGAAGTTTTTTGTTGTTGTTGTTGCAGTTACAGCTTTGCATTTGCAGTTTTGCAGCACTGCCAGCTGGTCTCTAGATGGTTTTTGGTGGATGCGTTAAGTCAGTTCTCCTCAAGTTCACACAGGTGTCCTATCAGAGTAACACAGGTGCAGAACTTAATCCACTAACGCCTGACATCAAAATATTTCTGTCTTGATTTTGAACAGTACATTTCAATTGATTTGTTATATAAAAAAACACAAAATGAGACTTGGTTTGATATTACATGCTGCAATGCGTTCATACATTTTTTAAGTCTGTATTAAATGGATATTTCACGCAAAAACAACACTTCTGTCATCGTTTACTAACCCACCTGTATGCATTTCTCAAAAGAAGAAAACTGGAAACCAAAGAGTGTTGGTGACAAATAACAAAACTAACAAAAATTGCATGGACAAAAAAACAATGATACATTTCCCAAAACTTCAACTTTTATCTTCCACAGAAGAAAGTCATACAGTTTTGAAGCAACATGAAGCTTATTTATCTATCTATCTATCTATCTATCTATCTAGAATGCATAGTGCCACAATAATAAGTGCAAGCAAGACTGTATCAATTCAAAAGAAAGAAAAACAATACAATGGAGAGTCTTCATTCTGATTACTTACAGACTTTTGTCTATCTATCTATCTATCTATCTATCTATCTATGAAGCAGGACTGAGTTACAGTACCGTTGCTAGACTCAATGTATAGAGCTCTATGTGACAGTAAAAGCAACTCCAGAAGTAACTCACCGGATGAACATCAAATCAAATGCCGGCTTTTCTCTAGAACCGCCAGCAGAAGAGTCGTCCAGTTCCAACAGATATATCCTTTATGTCAGCTCCTTTCGCATGTGTTTCTTACTATCGCAGCAGAAGCTGAAGCCGTAACTGTGCAGACGAACATTCATGAGTTTAATAAAACGGCTTCTTCCAGACAGCAGCTCGAGTCTAAAACGTGTCTGACCCAGACAGCTGGCAACTGCCCAACACTATTACACTGACCGCTGAAATAAAAACACACAACACCAATGAGAAGACTACAAATGTGCACCAAGGGACTCTTTTTCTTTTCTTTTTTATTTAGTATCTTTCATTAATGTTGTCGTCTGAGATAAAGCCCTCACAAAGGATTACTATTAAAATCAGACTCCGTTATATTGACATGCATTGATATCTTCTGTGCAAACTCCAGTGGGAATGCCCAGACTATCCCTCCTGTCTGAAAGACCGTAAGAAATGATAGTTACCGTCTTCATCTTTTATTGTAGAACACATGCAGACAGTAGAAATCTTCATTTGATTCCACTTCAGTGCATTCTTCAGCAAATCTCTCGTTTCGCTTCAAGCCATTCTCATGCCATCAAATGTAGTAGTGTCCTTGTACAGGAACAAAAAAAGCTCTTCATGAACTCACTTCATCAGCAATGCAGGGGGGAAAAATCTCCAAAATATGAAAAAGTTGTTGAATAAGTTTGTGTAACTCAGCTCATGTTTAACTGTTTAAGTTTCCAGCGTGTGTGGTGGCTTATTGTTTGGTCTCGTGCTCTTTGATTCACCAGAGAGGAATAACAACAGTAACGCGCACTGGACCGGTGCGCTTGCAGGACAGCAGAGCTGATCAGAGGCTTGCAGCCTTTAATACTGAAGCCGGATTTGAGGCAGCACTCAAACTCAAACTCAAACACCGCCGGGGAGGTGCGGCGTGACGTCACTGCAGATGTGCCTGCCGGTGCGCGTGCGTCTGATCGTCAGGTGAAGCAGGTAACAACACAAACCTTCAATAAACGACTAACAAACATCTTTATGCCTTTATACATCTTTAACATTCAGATTGTCCGAGGCATGTAAGAAGTTAAAGTCTTATTTAGAGTCATATGTGATTGAAAAGAAATTTATTTTGACGTTATTTTTAAATGTCAAATTTTTAATGTAATATTATATATATATATATATATATATATATATATATATATATATATATATATATATATATATATATAAACGAGTGTCGATTACCCTAATTAGTTAGACTGTGTCAGTCTTGTAAAGTCAAGTCTGATTTTTTTTTTCTTCATTTTTCTCTTCTCTTCATTTTTCTTCATTTTTTTTATACATATTTCATGGTTTATTTTTTAGCCATATTTTTATATGGTTAACTGAAGCGCAGGTGTTTTCTTTTTCTAGACATGTAATACAACAGTGGCACAGACAGTAAATCAACAACAGAATAGAAAATAAGAGTTTATCTATCAAAAAAAAAAAAAAAAATAGAACGTAATTTAACAATAAATATCGTCTAGTGTTATGAAATTGGTATTTCATATGCATTGAGCTCCACAGGATGTTTGTACGCTGATTGAGGATTGTCGCTTAGTGTGCAGCGACACCCTGAGGTGACTGTGTGACAGTGCACTTATTTACTGCGACAGATCAGAGTAACACAAAACTGGAAAACACTTTATCTTAAGGTGTCCTTGTTACACGTTACATGTAGGCTACTTATTATAATAATAAATTATGCATGATTACTTGCAAGTAACCCTAATCCTAACTCAAACCATATAGTAAGTACATGTAGTTAATTAATATAACTCAGTACTTAAATGTATAATTACACTGTAACAAGGACACCTTAAAATAAAGTGTTTTCCAGTTTTGTGTTACTCTGATCTGTATATATATATATATATATATATATATATATATATACACATACACTGTATGTATGTATGTGTGTATATATATATATATTCTCATAATCATTCTTTGTATGTTGATAGTTTATATGTTAAGTTAATAATCATATCACACAAATAATAATAATGAAATTATTACTTTGCAGACGCAAAATAAAGCAATTTCACTTTGCCAGGTGAATATAATTTAACAATTGATGAGTTATGTGAGGCTAGTTGCACAACAGCTGTATGCTATCTCAATAAATAACGTTTAGATCTAATTGAAAAAGTTGTTGAGGGTTACGAGTCCAGAAATGGTTGTAGATCCATTTCCAAACTATTAAACTCTAGTGTATGTACAAATAATCGGGAAACAGACCACTGACAGTCTGTCTAAATATGTTGTAGTAATTTGAAATGTAAGAAATTAAAAATTAATAAGCAATAATATATAAACACAGAAAAAAACATACAACCATTGGGTAATCAAGTAAATATGTTAAGTGTATAATGTATGCATTTAAAATTAAAGTTAATAATATAAATTATTATTAAAATTAAATGTACAATGTAATGTTAGTATTCTTTTCTATGGACGGTCTTTGCATTTGACACTTGTCTGCTTACATGACATATTTCCTGAGCTCGTCCCAAGTTTTCAAGCCGGTGTGAAGACTGCAAGTGTGTGTAGAGCTTTTGACTACCTGATGAGACACACTCAGGCGTGCTGTAAAAGAGATTTACATGTTTTAATTTTCAAATGTCAATACTTTTCACTTTATACATAAACTTCTATATGTGTGCTCATTTGTCAGCCTACATCACTCTCTGTGTCAGTATGCTGCTTCATGTTAACCCTTTCAAAAATGTCCTGTGGTCAGAGGAGGACAGTAACTAAGTACATTTACTTAAGTATTGTACTTAAGTACACTTTTTGAGTATCTGTACTTTACTTGAGTATTATTTTTTTCTGGAAACTTATGACTTTAACTTCACTACATTTGAAAGACAAATATTGTACTTTTTACTCCACTACATTTCTATCAAGGTCCTGCGAAGTAGAAAGTTGTTACCATGTAGCAGCTTTGAAAGTCAGAGGGTGATTTTTTTCTTCTCTAAAACATGACTTTCTTTTTTTCAGACAGTTTATCAGTAATCCCTCTTTTAAGGCTACATGAAGTGATTTCCCAGCATTTTTTGAACACTGACCAGCTGCAATTGTGATATTTATTTACAACAATTCAATAATAAGAAGTTAATATTGTGGTATATATTAGACACAATATTGTCTGATTTTGCTAAATTGTGTACGTGAAAATATCTATAAAGCCACAGAAGAACTGTTGTGCATCTCCTAATAAAACACAACAGGTGTTGGACTTGAAGCAGCACTGCACAGACCGTTCTGTGTGTGACATCAAAGTACCGCGAGAGCGATTAGAGAGCATTTTTTAAATTTTTGTTTTGATGTCAAATAAGTCTTGCTGTTTTGCTTTTTTGTTAAAGCAGTGTTGCTGTTGTAAAGTTATACAGCTACAGTTGTGTTGCTGGGTTTTAAAGCAGGTTTGATTTTTTTTTTCTTCCTTTTCACTCTATTTACAGCAATTTCACTGTCCACTCTGTTCAAATGTGGATGAATGGCTACACATAGATGTGTGCACACACTGCCAGAGCCGTGTGAGATCACTACCATCCTGCTTTTGTGGGAGTGGGTAGGGGTGTTAAATATTTTTGTTTGTTTGTTTGTTTTTTTCCCCACAGGTTTTTAACATTCTAAAAGCTCTTTATTTCAAAGATACTACAAGCTAGTCAGTGTATTCAGTATGTGCAATGTATTGTAAGTTGCTTCAGAGATAATTAGTAAGTTATTTGTCCGCCTCTGCCTGTGGTACAACATAAATTTACCACTCAACAAATGAGCAGAGCTAAATATAACAGGGTTACCATAGCACTTTCTGTTGTATGACAAGAATTTACCATTATTACCGTAATTGAAGAAAATAATGTTAGGTGTGGCGTTTCGAGGGGAAAGCTCTTTATTTTGGTCGAGTGCCTGCTAACTGAAGTTCACCTCCCATCCTGTAGTTCGGCGGTGTGTGGTCCGAGAGCCGTTCGTTACGTTAAAACCACCAACGAAGAAGAAACATAAACTTTAATTTGAAAATGGCGTCCGACGTGAGCCGCGATGGTTCTGAAAATAAACGCAAACTAGATGAAGGCGAAGATGAAGATGAAGGCGGATGGGTCGGGCCGCTGCCCAGTGAGGCCACACAAACAAAAAAGAAGAAAGGTACGTTAACTTGATTTATGCTGCAAAACCCGGAAGAGTCTATGACTGTGCCTCTAAACCTAGTGAGCTGCCCAACTAGAACCCTAGACAGCGTTTGTGGGCATTATAGTCACTTGTAATATGCTGAGATTGTAAGCTAATGGAGTTTCGAGACACAGATAGCCGTTTCTATAAAATATTGCGTGTCTTCTGTCTTCATAGCAAATAAATGACCTCGTTGTGCTGTTTGGTTTAGACTGAGATGTATTTTATTAATGGATCATATCTTCTGTTGCAGTTCTTGCGTATGAAAGATTGTACCTGGACAATTTACCCTCTGCCTCCATGTATGAGAGAAGTTACATGCACAGGGATGTTATAACACACATTGTTTGCTCCAAGTAAGTTTCCTCTAATTTGCCACCTCATAATGATATATTAATATTGTTTTTATTGTATGCCTGGTCAGGACTGTAGTTTTCGTTTACCCCACCACAAAAAAACTCTCTCTCTGTCTGTATATACATATAATTATTTATGTTGTAACACATTACATTATTATAGCTTAAAATTCTACAGTAATTCAGCGGGAGACTCCAAAACCCAAAAATCATCATCTGCTAGCTAGATAATTTTACCTGATTGACAAGTTTAAAAATCTCTCAAGCAGAGTTTACAACCTTATGTAACAGACAAATAAATGCATATGTTTGCAAATATATAAATATTAATATATATTACATATATTTCTTAAATTTATACATGTATGTGTGTATTTGTATATACATATAAATATAAACAGTACATATGCATACATTCTAACACAAACTTTTACAGATTTTGCAGCCCTAAGGCAAGTGCATTTGTTTGACTTGATTGTCATTTTTTACCATCCCAGAACAGATTTTATCATAACAGCGAGTCAAGATGGGCATGTGAAATTCTGGAAGAAGAAAGAGGATGAAGGAGTAGAGTTTGTCAAGCACTTCCGCTGCCATTTGGGTAGGTGTCCTGTTATTACATCTGGTGAGCAAACCCTAGCAAACGCTCAGCGAACCATCTAGAACAAGAGGGCAACACCATACCAACCACTTCTCAGCAACTTACAACAAGCCTAGCGCTGTGGTAGTGGGTTTTTCTTTCAGAAAATATAGAAAAATAGTATTTGTAAATAATTTGTCTGTGTTTGCTTCTGGCATGTAGGTGTGATCGAGTGCATCTCCGTCAGTGCAGAGGGAGCGCTTTTCTGCTCTGTGGGTGATGATCAGGCCATGAAAGTTTTTGATGTCGTTAACTTCGACATGATCAACATGCTCAAACTTGGGTAAAATTTTACTCTTCTCTGTGTAAATTTACTGTGTTTTTTTTTTTTTTTCATCCATGTTTTGCTTTATTTTAACCCTGTGATATTCCTAATTTTTTAATGAAAATTAATGTACCCTTATTTATTTTTTAAATAAAATATATTCTTTAATATTCTGTATTAAATATGTCTTGGTCATAGACAATACTTCTAAATGATACACCATTTATTTCAATATAATCTATCTATCTATATATATATATATATATATATATATATATATATATTCTGCCATCATTTACTCAGCCTCAAGTATTTCCAAACCTGTATGAATGTCTTTGTTCTGCTGAACACAAAGGAAGATATTTTGAAGAAAGTTTGTAACAAGGCTGTTTTGGGGCACCATTGACTTCCATAGTAGGAAAAAAATACTATGAAAGTCAATAGTGCCCCAGAACTGCTCTGTTTCCCACATTCTTCAGAATATCTTCCTTTGAGTTCAGCAGAACAAAGACATTCATACAGGTTTGGAATTACTTGAGGGTGAGTAAATGATGACAGAATTTTCATTTTTGGGTGAACTATCCCTTTAATACAGTTTTTAAGCAGAAATATAGCAAAGGTATTTAAAATGCAATGTATTGAAGGTGGTTTAGTGTCATCTGGTTGGAGAAATAAAGAAATATGTGTATTTTTTGTATTTTATAAGTGTGACTTTAAGACCGTTCCACTATTTGTAATCATGTCCATTATTTTTGTGTGTTTGTGTTCATATAGCAAGTGCCACAAAAGTCACAAAGTTTTATGCTATTCTGATAACTTAAAAAATTCAAAACATAAAAATTTTCAGTTTAAAGTGACCAAAGACCATCCGAGGATTAAGCAAGTTTCTTTTTTCCCAGCTTTCATCCAGGCCAGTGTGAATGGATCTATAATCCGGGAGACGCCATCTCCACCGTAGCCTGTTCGGAGAAATCGACTGGGAAGATTTTTGTGTACGACGGACGGGGAAGTAATCAGCCTCTGCACACGTTTGAAAAGATGCACACCGTGCCACTGTCTCAGATCCGCCTGAATCCGAAGTATCGCGTCATCGTGTCGGCTGATAAAACGGGGATGTTGGAATACTGGACAGGGCTCCCGAGCGAATTCAAATTTCCACGGCAGGTGGAGTGGGAGTTCAAGACCGACACAGACTTGTATGAGTTTGCCAAATGCAAAACGTATCCCACCAGCCTGGCATTCTCCCAAGACGGCAAGAGAATGGCCACCATCGCCACTGACCGCAAAGTCAGGATTTTCCGCTTCCTCACTGGGAAGCTGATGAGAGTGTTTGATGAATCATTAACCGTAAGTTAGTGTCTTATAATTTTAATAATTATATATTTACTGATTTTAAAGGTTAACAAATGCACAATGGAAGAACTTCAAGTAATTTGTCGTCTGTATGCAATCAATGGCAGATGTTCACGGAGCTCCAGCAGATGAGGCAGCAGTTGCCTGATATGGAGTTTGGCCGCAGAATGGCGGTGGAGCGAGAGCTGGAGAAGGTGGACGGCATCCGACTGACCAGCATCATCTTCGATGAGACCGGGCACTTTGTGCTTTATGGCACCATGCTGGGCATTAAAGTCATAAACGTGGAGACTAACAGGTAGAGAATACACAGCACACAATAAATACACCTCTTCTATGATGAACATTTGTCGTTCCAAAATTATTTTTTGTAGGAAGCATAATGTAAAATCTGTCAAGGTGGCACAACTCTTCCAATATCATAATAAAGAAAAGCCTCATTTAAAAGAGTAAACTCTACACAAGAAGCTTAGTTTGTTTGGCATCACTATTATTATTCCTTATAAAATATTTTAACATAAATGATTATTAAAGGTGGGGTAAGTGATTTCTAGTAGCCAATGTTGATATTTCAAATCACCAAAACAAACGCGCCCCCTACCCCAAAAGGGTCTTGCCCCTATTTTGATAGCTCCGCCCCACACATACGTATGCAACCCAGGCAACGATTAGTTCTGTGAAACAAAGCAAAACCAATGTTACTCACCTATCGAGAAGAAACAAAGCAACCTCGGTGTCCGATCGCAGGCCTTCCCGCTCCTTGAGTTCTCTCCAGCGCTGGAAAGCTGATCCGATATTTACACGGGTCCTACTTCTTGCCTTATTTTAACACTGTGTCTACACCAGACGTGAGCGGTGTGGTGCGACAAAATACTATAGAACTCAATTTGTAATCAGTGAAGCTTTCTACACTGGATGCGGCACGACAAATCCCCGACAGAAAACTGCTGCCGGGTTCTATTTATGACGTATTGACACAAATTTCAAATGATTTTCAACGGTCGCTTTGTTGCGTCCAGTGTAGACAGACTTTAGCTGCTGCGGCACGGCGCAACTCGATAACTGTCGCGTCTGGTGCAGACACGGTGTAAGCCTTCTTTTGTTCCACAGACGTTTTCCTCTTTTGTTTTTTATCTGCCATCTCTATCTTTCTGTCGTTGCTCGGCTAATGTCCGTCCTGTGCACGGAGTGCTCTCTCCTCTGCATCATGAGTAGACATGCCCCCTTACTGCTGATTGGCTACAAGTTTGTTTTGGTACTGAGCCCGACTCAGTTTTCTAAAGCGTTTTTGAAAAAATACATACCCCACCTTTAATATGTAAAATTAAATATCGTATAGAGGATCTCTGCCAACACTCATGATTGTGTCAAGGTCAATCTCTTAAAATATCAGATGACTTGAATAAAATGACAAAATCAGTTCAGGTTGTGAATTGTCATGTGGTACAACTCCTCAAAAATGGAATATTTGAATACATAATTTTTGATATTTGTAAAAAAAAATTTTACCCTTTTTTTTTTTTTTTTTAATAAGTATTATATTAAAAAAGTCTACTTTCATGTATTCCAAAATGTTCACACCATTTTTATTTCTCAGTGTAAAGAACATTTAACAGTTACATGTTAACGGTTCTTCATGGAACTACAGATTGCAAATGAAGAACCTTTTATTTTTAAGAGCTAATGTGTAGGGGAAATGTTATTAGCTTATGGTTACACCACGAGTCATTACACTGAATCTTTTCAGCTGTTCTAAAAGTGTCTCTTTTTTTTTTACTATTTGTCTGAACTGTTTTTGCTGTAAAGGTGTGTGCGGATCCTGGGGAAGCAAGAGAACATCCGTGTGGTGCAGCTGAGTCTGTTTCAGGGAGTAGCCAAGGCCATGCAGGCCGCACCAACCATTGAGATGAAGGCCTCTGACAACCCAGCGCTGCAGAGCTCAGATCCGGACCCCACCATCTTCTGCACCGCCTTCAAGAAGAACCGCTTCTACATGGTGGGATTGCAGCATTTCACAGCAAACTCACAGCATTTCTATTGTTAGATTTTATTTTTTTCCCCCTGTTAATATCCAGAAGAATCTGACACACTTTAGACTCTAAAGGGTGTAGCTGTTTACACTAAGGATGTTAATGTTCTCCTGTTTTATAAGTGTGAGTTGTATTTATGTTCAAAAAATTGTGGAAAAATCATTTTGAAAGTGATTTTTTTTTTTTTTTTTTTTAAAGAAGCAGATCACCAAAAAATAATGATTTGCTAAAAACTTACTCAGCCTCAGGCCATCAAAGATGTAGATAAGTTTGTTTCTTCATGGGAACAGATTTGAGCATATTTAGCATTACATCACTTGCTCATCAATGGATCCTCTGCAGTGAATGGGTGCCGTTTCTGGACCTTAATCGTGTAAGGATCCTTGCTGTCTATGGAGGGTCAGAGAGCTCTCAGAATTCATCAAAAATATCTTAATTTGTGTTCCGAAGATGAACGAAGGTCTTACAGGTTTGGAACAACATGAGGGTGAGTAATTAATGACAGACTTTTCATTTTTGGGTGGACTATCACTTTAAGTTGTTTTAAACCAGTGATACTCAAATCTGGCTTGCGAGATCCACTTTCCTGCAGAATTTAGCTCTAACCCTGATCAAACTCACCTATCTGTGATTTTCTAATGATCCTGAAGACACTGATTAGCATGCTCAGGTGTGTTTGATTAGGGTTAGAGCTAAACTCTGCAGGAAAGTGGATCTCGCGAGCCAGATTTGAGTATCACTGTTTTAAACCATCATTTCTATCTAAAATTTAAATCCATAATAACACTTCCTCCAGTGTCCATCCCGCTGTCCTCTCACATCAAAATCCACTTACATATTTGTTTAGAAATGTTTTGTCTCACAAATGGTGCTTGATCTGTCCAAAACAAGAGTTTGAAGTTAAAATGTCTTGATGGATTTCTTACAAACACACAGCTTTTCACTTCACAAGTCATTAATTAATTGGAGTGGTGTGGATTATTTGTTTTTATCAGCTGTTTGGACTCTCATTCTGACGGCACCCATTCTCTGCAGAGGGAATATTGCTGAGCAAGCGATGTGATGCTACATTTCTCCGAAACTGTTGTGATGAAGAAACAAACTCATCTACTTAAACTTTACAGTTATTGTTGTTGCTGTGAACGAGCCTTAATAATATATTTTTATTTTGAACAGTTCACAAAGAGAGAGCCAGAGGACACCAAGAGTGCCGATTCTGACCGTGACATCTTTAATGAGAAGCCATCTAAAGAGGAAGTGATGGCAGCCACACAGGCAGAAGGGCCGAAAAGAGTGTCAGACAGCGCCATCATTCACACCACAATGGGCGACATCCATATCAAGCTCTTTCCTGTGGAGTATGTTTTGTTTTATCATTTTATAGCAGTTTGGCCTGAGAAGCCAGTATGTTTGTTTGTTTATTTATTTATTTTTCTTCTTAGATGCCCCAAAACTGTGGAGAACTTCTGCGTCCACAGCAGGAACAGTTATTACAATGGCCACATATTTCATCGTGTGATCAAGGTAGGAGCTCCTGTCGAGTGTTTAGATGGGTACCTCCGGATTTATGGATGATTGCAGATGTGATTTGAACGGGTGACTTCTCATGCGTAGGGCTTCATGATCCAGACCGGAGACCCCACAGGCACAGGGATGGGTGGAGAGAGCATCTGGGGGGGAGAGTTTGAGGACGAGTTTCATGCCACACTGAGGCACGACAGACCCTACACCCTCAGCATGGCCAACGCAGGCCCGGGAACCAACGGGTCACAGTTTTTCATCACTGTCGTCCCAACTGTAAGTCGTCCAAACCGCTTTATTTTTTTGTTTGTGGTCAGTAAATTTTTTTGTTTCTTTGTTTTTTTTTGAAAGGTCTCTTATCACAAAGGCTGAATTTATTTTAAAAATGTAATTTATTTCTTTCATGCAAAGCTTAATTTTCAGCATCATTACTCCAGTCTTTAGTGTCACATAACCCTTCAGAAATCATTTTAATATTTTATCATTTTAATTTGATATGCTGGTGTTGAAAATAGTTGTGCGAATATATATATATATATATATATATATATATATATATATATATATATATTTTTTTTTTTTTTTTTTTTTTTTTTTTTTTTTAGAAACTGGGTACTTTTTTTTTTTTTTTTTTTTTTTGAAGAAACTGGGTACTTTTTTTTTTTTTTTCAGGATAGAATTTTTTTCAGGATTTTTTTTCTTTTAATAGAAAGTTTAACATTTAACAAATGTTTTCATCATTTTTGATCAGTTTAATGCATCCCTGCTTAATTTCTTTAATAAATAAATAAAAATCATACTGACCCCAAACTTTTGAATTGTACATGTATGAGAGAATGTGAATATTTTAGGTCATTCCTTTTTTGTTTCGTTAATAGGGATTGATATCAATTCACATTTCCTCAATTCATTTCTGATTTTAATTAAATCATTTGGGTCTATTTCAGCTACAGTGTCCATTTTGCTTATGAAAAATTCATATTCACTCTGTTATTGCTGTAAATTAGAACAAAATTATGAAACTATGCCATTCTGTTTTTATATACAGTATTTAACAGACACAAGAATCAACTACGAATAATGTTAACTGTTGTAACAATGTATAAAATTGTTACACAAACTCAAGAGAATTTTATGTACTTCTATGTTTATATACACTTTTTAATGTATTGTATTGAAATATTCCACTGAGTAATGTTAATTGAGTGTTGATTCAGTAACTGCTGTGACAGTTATGTTCATTTATTGAAGGATCCATCATACTGATTCAGATGAGCTTGTGAATCTTTTTGAATTATTCGGTAGAGGGACCAGTTAATTTGTTCCGTAACCGGACACTGAATATGCTGTATTTTTTCACTAAAAAGCGCTATTTAAAAAAAAAAAAAAAAAAAAAACTGGTTTGTTCGTGAATCAGACTACCCTGCTCACGCTGTATGTATTGTGTGACCTATGATGACTTTTGCTTATTGAGCTCTAATTTCAGCAGCAGAGACAGGAAACACCAAATCAATAATGAAGTCATTCAGTTAATGTGTAGTCATAAAATAAATGTCACACCATTGTCACTTTGTGAATGTCTTGTAGTTACCATGAATCTGGGAAAACCACCAAGTTGTTCATTTTGGGCTGACAGCAACAGTTGAGCAGAGTCAATTCAATTAACATTTTATCTAATTTTCTCTCCAATTAGCCCTGGCTGGACAACAAGCATACAGTCTTTGGGAGGACCACTAAAGGTATGGAGGTGGTCCAGAGGATCTCCAACTTAAAAGTCAACCCCAAAACAGACAAACCGTATGAAGATATCAGCATCATAAACATCACCGTCAAATAGATGTGCCGTCTGAGCTGTTCGCTTCTGATTTTGTAAAATAAAGGTTTTTTTTTTTAAATACTGAGTTTCATTAGTGATGCATCATTCAAAGTGTGTTTTCAGCTTTGTTTTTAATAGCATAACATTATGAATGGTTATACAAAAAGCCATCATCAAATCAACAACAAACGTGGATGTGCACTGTGCTTCTTGAGAGGCTTCCAAAACTCACATTAACGACAAAGCCTTTCACAACTTCAGATCCTCCTGCGACAGGGGACAAGGAAAGGCTTCACACATGCGTTTCACCTATGTACAGTTAGTCAACATTACATAGCAATGAGGATCAATGTTTCAAACCAAAGGATGGTTCCTAAAACCGACTAATGCAGATAATCTATCAAATAATGGAGCGTTTACATACAGCCACATCTGTGTTATAGCTGAAGTACACCGATGAACTGATATTCATATAACATAACAGTGTTTGCTTTAGTTAAGATGCTAAGAAATACTTGTTCTAACAAATGAGAGAGCCAGATATTAATAAGCGGTGGACTGATGAACTGGGAGCGAATTTATACATTTTATGCCAACTACAATCCTCCTTTAAAATATAAATATCAGTAACATTATTTTTTGCCACAGACACATCCAGCTCTCCATACATGGTGATAATACACCTACACCCATGCACCAGTCTTAAGACCACAACTTCAATAAATATTTTTATAGGCTCATTTAAAGCCAAAAATTCACAATAGCCATAAAAAACAAAAATAATGGTATGCCTTTGGGTGAATCTCACAAAAAAAATGCATGTGGGTCACATTTTACCTCCAAAATCAATTTAATTTTGCATAACCGAAAAAAAAAAAAAAGCTATACTACTTATTTTTCTAACATTACACATTTTTAGCTTTGTCATTTTCATAATTAAGCATATTATACTCCATACAAATGTGTTGAAATTCTTCTTCCCAGTTATAATTACTGTACTATGATTTATTTTAATACAAATCCATAAAAGCAATACTACCATGTGTAGCATTTCACATTAATGAGATTTAGATTTTTTTTTTTTTTACATTACGGTAATGAGAATATGAGAGTAAAATGTGCTTGATTGTAATGAAAACTCCTAATGCTCCTAAAACAGGTTTCACTTTCTTAATGCAAAATATATATATATATATATTTTTTTTTATATTAAAGGAAAGCATGACCTATTCATGTTACTGGCAGGTTTTGTGAAATTCACCCCATTACTTACATGTAACATTTGAACAATGGCAATGGATTTGATCACATGTCCTTTCTTACTATTTCAGTAGCTAATCTGACACATTAACAGGCACTTCACATTGCAGAAACCATGAATCTGGTGACTGATGCCTAGTTTTCTCCTTACTGAAGGGGTTTTGCCTACAATTAAAACATTTAATAGATCTATTTAAACCTTGTGCTGTTTGCACACAACACTATTGGGATTTCATGAGGGTGTCTGTACAGAAATGACCAGTATATTTTGCTGAAGCACATCTACTATATATGCGCAAAATATCTCCAGGCATTAGTTACTATTACACAAATGACCATAATGAGTAAAGTGACCATGAAAAGACGAATATCATAAACTACATGTTAAAGGAATAGTTCAGCCAAAAGTGAAAGAAAAAAAAAATAGCTGAAAATGTACTCAAGATGCAGATGACTTTGTTTCTTCATCTGAACAGATTTGGAGAAATGCAGCATTACATCGCTTTCTCACCAATGGATGCTCTGCAGTGAATGGGTGCCGTCAGAATGAGTCCAAACATCTTAAAAACATCACAATAATCCACAAGTAATCTAGTCCATCAGTTAACGTCTCGTGAAGCGAAATCTGTTTGCAAGAAACTAATTCATCAAGACGAGCTAAAATACTAGTCCATAATACTGCTTTGTCCAGTAAAAAAATGAGGTCTTGTCTGAATCAGGAGAGAAATATGCACAGATCAAAAACTGTTTACAAGCCATAACAGCTCTAAACAAATATGTCAGTGGATTTTGATTACAAACACGCAGCTTTTTGTTTCACAAGACGTTAATTGATGGACTGGAGTGGTGTGGATTACTTTTGTATTATTGTGATGTTTTTACCAGCTGTTTGGACTCTCATTCTGACGGCACCCATTCACTGCAGAGCATCCATTGGTGAGCAAGTGATGTAATGCTACATTTCTGTAAGTCCGTTTCCATGAATAAACAAACTCATCTACATCTTGGATGGCCTGAGAGTGAGTACATTTTCAGCAAATTTGACTGTTTTGACAGAAGGGACAGCAAGTTTAGTTTGTAATGTCCATCAGCTTGTTTTTAAAGGAATAGTCCAGGTTAAATACTCATTAATGAACAGCATCTGCAAATGTTTTTGATTACCACTCTCTGTGATAGGGACCCAAGCAGGGACTATGTAAAAACCAACAAAAATCATTTTTACAGTAAAGCACGTACAATGAAAGTCTACAGGGCAACCAAAGCAACTGCCACAGGCGAGTTGAAATGTTTGGTGGTAACCGGCTGCATGTTGCCTTGTATTTAACCTGGAGTCCTCGCTTAAATCATTCCTATTTAAGCTCCACTTATGTACACCATTGAGCCACGAGCGCACACAGCAGCAAGTCTACTAATGTATGATGGTATGACGTGGTACTGTGGGTAAACATGAGCAGGGTGACTGTGCAAATGGCATGGACCGGCTTGAGTTTTAAGTCGTAAGTCTATTAAGTGTGGTTAAGCGTCCCTCAGGCCACATCCAGAACTCCTGCGGCCACCAGCTGGCGTGAGAGCCAGTCTAACCCCTCGTGCAGACCCATGCCGCTGCGGGCGTCACAGCCCTGGATGTGCCAGCTGCGGCCACAGCACAGTTTGTGTAAGCTCAGGAGCTCCGTCATCTCCTCCACAGACACCGCACCGGGAACGTCCTACAGAGAGACGAATCTCGTTTATGAGTTCAAGGTCAAGGATTTGATTCACAAAGAACACACATATTGCCAAAATGCAATAATCTGTCAAATACATAATAAATGTAACATAAAACAAATACATAATACATAAAAAGGTGTCCTTGTTACAGTGTAATTATACATTTAAGTACCAAGTTATATTAATTAACTACATGTACTTACTATATGGTTAGGGTTACGATTAGGGTTTGGTTTAGGGTTACTTGCATGTAATTATGCATAATTTATTGTTTTTATAATAGTAAGTACATGTAACGTGTAACAAGGACATCTTAAAATGATTTTTTTAATGCCATATCAGCATCAAAATCAATGATCACAACCAAAATAACAATAAAAAAAGAAACAATTACAAAGCATTCTTTCAGGTATATAATGTATAGGAAGTTAATAAATTGCTAAATTAAGAAAGTTTAATTTTGGAAAATAATTATACTTCTAAAAAATGTTGACAGTGCACAAGCCCTGTACTCAAGAGTCGTGAACCTGCAAGGCTCAAAGAGAATCTAATGTTGATATTTCTACAAATATCCACTTTTAATATTTTTGTTTTCTATACCAAATCATGGAAACAGGATTGACATTTTAGGATCTTTCACTACTGACAAATATAAACGTAAGCTAAAGTGTTTGAAAAGATACTTTAAATTGAAGAATTCAATTCCTGAAAGCATAATGCCTTTCAACACGTATGTATTTATGGCATAACGTATGTTTGTAACAGGGTTGATGCTTTGAGAACCGAGGTGAAAGTATTTTGAATACGACATCAAGTAAAATCTAATATATAAATAGGATAATACAGAAAACACAAAATACTAGCTTTTATTTACGTTTTCATCAAAATATGCATATTTTCAAATAAGGCAAAGAGAAAATACAAACACAGGGGTCAGACAAATTACCAAAAATAATAACCAAAAATAATCAAACTAAACGTTTCTGGATTATTTAAGAAAAAATAAATCCGTTTCTATACATATGTATACCAGTCATATTAATGAGATGTTTCTATTTTCTAATTAAAATTAATGTCAAATCTCTCACCTGTTTGTTGGCGAAGATGAGCAGCAGAGCATCTCTGAGCTCTTTCTCTGTCAGCAGTTTGGCCAGTTCACTGTGAGACTCCATCAGCCGGTCTCTGTGACAGCTGTCAATCACAAACACCACCGCTGGGAGACAACAGATGGCCCGTTTCAGTCATACATACTCATTATGCTGACTGTGACTGTGTGTATTTCATCATGAACAAAGTCACACTTAAGTAAATTGTTACCTTGTGTGTTAAGATAGTAGTGTTTCCATAGTGGGCGGAGTTTGTGTTTGCCACCAACATCCCAAATGGTGAATTTCAGGTTTTTGTACTCAACAGTTTCTACATTAAAACCTAAAACAGAAAGAAAACCTCTGATTATCTAAACAAAGAGGCATGTTTGGATTTGTATACATCATGTATTGTGGTTTCATATAGATACCTATGGTTGGTATGGGCTGCATAAACTCATCTTGCTTCAGTTTGAAGAGAATAGTAGTTTTGCCAGCTCCATCTAAGCCCAAAGTCACAACCCGGATCTCCATTTTTGGACCAATGTGAACACGGTTGTCCTGGGGAAAAGATGGACTCGTCGGTTTAATTAGGATGACCATGCGTCCTTTTTTTTTCCCAGACTGGGATTTAGGGGTGTGCGATATGGAAAAAAATATCATATCACGATTTTTTTTAGAAATATCACGATTCACGATTTTATCACAATTCTTTGTCATGTTGGTTTTACTATTTTTAATGTAAAAAATACTATAGTTGTCTGAGCATTACAGCCAAACTAATTTCCCTATTACCAAGATGAAGCCAAAAAAAAAAAAAGCAGATATTTAGGCCAAAGTGGGCAAAGATAAAAATCTTTGTCATTATTTTATCTTTGTTATTAAAAAATATGAACAAAGATACACATTACAAATACACATAATATACAAATAAAACAAACAGTGTTTTATTTTCAGGTACAATAGATGTATTTAGCAGGAGCATTCAAGAATTTGAATGAACAAATATAAAAACAAAAAACTATATAGACTGATTCCTAAAGCAACTGTATTAAAGTTTTTCAGTCAACAGTAGTGAGTGATTTTTCTCTTTGCTTTTTGTTGTTTTATTAACATTAAAGGAATAGTTCACCCAAAAATAAAAATTCTGTCATCTGTCTGTCAATTCTGTCATAGTGTTTTATATTTATACCATCATTTACTCAAAAGTTGTTTTAAACCTGAGTGAGTTTCTTTCTTCTGCTGAACATAAATGCTATTTTGAAGAATGTGGAAAACCAAACAGTTGCTGGTCCACAGTGACTTCTACATGATTTTTTCCTTCTATGAAATTCAGTGTGGACCAGCAACTGTTTGGTTACCCTCATTCTTCAAAATATCATCTTTTGTGTTCAGCACAAGAAAGAAATTAATACAGGTTTGGGACAACATGTGAGTGAGTAAATAATGACAGAAATTAAATTTTAGGGTGAACTATCCCTTTAATGACAGTCGGCAGCATGTTTAGTACTGTCCCTTTAAGACCTGCACGCATCTAATATACAGGCACGTATCCGTTTTTCTCTGAACTGTTTACTTTCATTTTAGACATAACCAACTGAGTCTATATGTAAACCTTGTGTGTTTTGACAGTATTAGTGCAAAAGATAACTTAGTTCAGTAATCAGGCGCTGTTTAACAGGCTTTTTAGTGCGCGCGCTTCGGGTGTATGCGCTCAGAAAAAGCGGACGTCAGACCAGCGCGCGAATGAAACATTTAACTGGCAAGGCTTGTATGCAAATAATGTACTTTTGCGATCGCGAATAAGAGCAGTGTCCTGTCTACCGCTGTATGTCGTGTTGTAAGGAGGCGCCAGAATGTGCGCTGTAGCACGATACTACGATATTTCTTCAGAAGCAGATCGTGGAGACATTTTTATCATCCACGATCAAAAATCGCCATATCGCACACCCCTACTGGGATTCCTAAATTGCCTAAAATGGCTTTGTTTTTCTATTGGTATGCATTCGTCAAATTACTTTTCAGTTATTACCTTCAGCAAGCATGACAATAATAGGAAAACAAACAAAAAAAAAAACAGGCATTTTAGGCAATTTAAAAATGCCCATCAGGATGTATGGTCACCTTAGTTCAATATATCAAAAAAATGTTAAAAATACTAATTGAGTTTTTTTTTTTTTTTTTTAAATATCATGAATTCCTGCACCACATAACATTTTACAAGCTGAACTAACCTTGCTATGACAAAAAAAGGTCAAATTACCTTTGTGAAAGTAACAGGGATGCCTGCATCCAGTTGAATGTGGTCGGCCAGCTCTGTAAACTGCTGCTGCTGCTTCTGCAGCGTCTCTAGTAACCGGTTGATCTCCTGTTTCGCCAAAACCACCCTGCAATCATCCTAGCGGGAAAAACACAACAACAAGGCACCAACTCAAATGCCTGAACTGCTTATGATCCCACTGATCCTGTCAGGTGATCGAGTCTGTACCTGCTGCAGGGTTTTCTCGCAGTGCAGACAGGCAGTGGACACCTGTGACAGCAGTATGGTCATGTCCTCCTGCTGCTGTCGAAGCCAGATCAGCCTCTCTCGGACGTGTGCGTCCACCACGCTCAGAGCCATCTCCTCCTGACGGCACAGCGTCTCGTGTAGATCCGCAAAATAGGCACGCACGCAAGACCGGGCGCTCTCGGCTGTTCCTGGTACCTGAGTGGAAAAAAAGGAGATCAGTGGAAACTTATTCAGATGCAAATGCAATAGGCCATTATGAAAACCAAAACACACTCATACATGTTCAGTGTGAGCCATGCCAATGCTGTCCTCCACGATCTGCTCTCCTCCTTCAATCTGCTGCACGATGCCCACTAGTTTCCTGGAGTACTCTGACACTTCCTCTGTGAACGTACGGATGCAGTGAGCCATATCCAGGATAGATGCGCGGATCTGGTTGGCTTCAGCCTCTAGAACAGCATGCTGGTGAAATGTTTTCATGAAAAAAGATTGAAAATGTGAATCAGGCTGGGTACAAAATATCCTATTTGCAATAAAACAGAAATATGTGAATGCTGACAGTGAACTGATCTGATTCTAGATTCACCGGCATTGTATTTGATTTGTTTTTTTGTTGTGTTTTTGTCATTTATATATATATATACACACACACACACACACACACACACACACACGTATACAAAACTTAAACTAAAATAAAACAGAAAATATAAAAATCCAAACTAATGTATAAAATATTAATAAAAACTACAATAGTATTTTAGTGAAACTAAAATAACTGCTTTGAATTCATTTTTTATATACAGTTTCCACATTTTAATTTTAGTTAAAGTTTAGTCATTTTGTTGTGTTATATATATATATATATATATATATATATACACACCGGTACAGCTTTTATCAATCTTTATTTCAGTTTTAGTTTTGGTTATTTTATTACTTTAGGTTAATCTAAATGAAAATAAGAATTAGTCTATTGCCTTGACAAGTAGCTGAAATAATTTTTTAAATATATTTTAATTAATGTATTTTTTTATTTCAAGTAAAACATAATATATTTTATTATAAGTAAGGTTTAAGTAAAATGTTTTATGGTTTTAGTTTATTTAACTATAATAATCCTATAATAATAATAATAATAATACTTCGGTGTTATTGCAACAGAAACAACACCAATGCAAATGATTATTTAAGCAATACTTCAGGATCTTTCTTAAATACTTCAATGCACTTGCAAAGCAACTTTAAACAATGCATCTAAAAACCAACTGCATTGTTACATTCCTTAAATTGATAAAATCACAAAATTTACCATAGGAATCAATAAAGGATTGAAACTGAATAAAAACTTTGTGAATGAGAAGTAAACTGAATCAAGAAATCCAAGCCAATGATCTAAGCCTAAAGACTAACAAGTGTTCTTGAATTATGCTGCATTAAAGTTTTGCACCTTATGTCCTTGGTGCTTCCCGTACTCCTTGCACACGCAGCACATGAGCGGCCCCGGCAGGCAGCCGTCTTCCAGGCAGACAAACTCAATGGCGTGCACCTGGTGCTGTGGACAGAGCATCTTCTCATGGGGCTTGTCTGCCAGCGGCACACGCCGGTGTTTGGCCAGTGTTCGGGTGGAGTGGGTGAGCTGGGAGCACTCGGCACACAGGTGTGTGGCACAAACCGTGCAGTACACGGAAGCAGTGTGAGTCTCATCCTCATCACAGCGGATTATGCACTAATGGAGACATGGAAAATAAAATCCTTAACCATGACACTATATGATACAACAATGATATACACAACCTAATTCATTGGTGTCATAAAAGAACCCACAAAAGTGTGTGCTACATATATATATATATATATATATATATATATATATATAGTTCATATACAGTTTATAAAAGCAGCCACAGCAATACGATAACGGTTTAAAAAAATAAATGTACTTTATAATTAAATACAGTAATAAGATATTATAAGAGTAAAAATTGGTATAATCTTTGCGGTATGCTGATTTATAATATATTATTATTGATGTTATTACTATTATCATCATAATTGTTATTATTATTCATTTAGAAATACCCATTTTAGAATAGAAAATGCACATCTCTAACCTCGCCCATCTCACGAAGCACATCCTCCGACATGCCTGACTGATTGCTGGCCCCATTCTGCAGCCGTTCAAGCAATTCTAGCAGAGCAAAGTTCTTCTTCAGGCCCCACACACCCGAGTCCCCTGGAGAGTAAAATGAGACAGTGAGACATCTCTTTCCACTACGTACATAAATCCTAAATCTAGGATTATACTGTTAAAATAAAGAATAAAAAGGCCATGTTAAACTCACCCAGCTCCGTGGCCTGTCTGTCGAAGGGGCAGCGAACTGCCCTGCCGTGAAGAGGCAGACGGGTCAAGCAGTCGTGACACACCGTGTGTCCGCACAGCAGCAGCCGCGGCACCTTGTCGCCTTGCAGTGAAAACACATCCTCACAAACACCGCACTCCAACACCTTGAGAACAGCACACATATATGCAAATAAAAGCTTTTTATGAAATGTTTTGCTTTCTTTAAAATTACTCACATGGTTTGATATTTGTTGTCTAATGAAATACTATTTACATACATTTACATGTGCCTTGGGAATTAAACAAAATATGAATAATTTAATAAATATTGAATAGATATTTTAAATAATTAATATTTACAAATTAGCAGTAATTAAACACCCCGCTATCGTTTGGCATGAAGAGTGATATATATATATACTTCAGTAAACTACAATCATATCCAGTCAAATGTTATTAGGCAGCAACATACATGTCTGTTAACATGAATACGCCTTGAGCACAACTTATTCATCCATAATTTCATAACAACACCTTTACAATTTCTCAAATAAGTCTAATTTGAGCCTAAATCGGCATCTTAGGTTTTGAGACACAGCCTCCCTTCCAGTGCTCTGACCAGTTGACCATTTAGCTAACCAGCTAACTCAGTGCCATTGCTGTCAAAGCTGTACATTTATCAATACAACACAATATTTCATAACAAACTGATGTTTAAAGTGTTATGATGAGTTTATAAATGAGTGTGTAACAGTGTTTCAGATAAAGGACGCAGTGACGGTTTTGAACGTTGCTATCATTAGCGTGCTAACGCGCTGCAGCAGCTCATTGAACTCCGGCAGGACAAAAATAACACCCAGCACCTGATTTTTATGAGCTAAACCTCTAGTGTAGTGGTTATTTATGTGATATGCGTCATACCTTCACCGCATTAGTGGCTGCACCGCGGCCGTGTCTCACACACGGCTCCATCGCCTGTTTATTTACACCGACAGCAGCGGCCATCCTCGGACTGAACCATCTGATGGCACGTCGGTGTAAACTTCACACACTTCTGTTGGACACGCTCAAGCTATCAAATAGTAAATGAAAAATATGAGAAGGACAAGATTCTTTGTTAACATTTCCTATTGTAAAGTGGTATCTCAGATATATATTGTATGACTGAATGAGCTTATACCAATCGTTTTCACAGTTACCCCTATAATGACAGTGGATCGGTCCGTCAGCTGTTTCCGTTGTCCGTTGATGTGTGCAGATGCTCAGCAAATGTGTTAAAAGTGATGACAGTTTTTTGCTTTTTCTTGATTTTTATAAAGCTTTTGATTCCATTGAGTTTCCTTTTATTTTCAAATCCTTCAATATTTTTGGTTTTGGCCCCAATTTTATTAATGCAGTTCAAACTTTGTATAATAATGCCAATTCTTCAATCACATATTACTACATAGTACTATCCATAGGTTTAAAATAGGGGTCATTCCACGAAATCGGTACCAGAAGCAGAAGAAAAATATATTATTGAGCTAATGCCTATATCATTCAGTGGCAAATATCAGTTCTAATTAAACTATAGTACCTGTCAGTAACAGGGTTGACAAAAACATCAAAACATGAGGTAGAAAAACAGTAATAAAATAATAAATTACATAACCTGAGATGGAAGAATACACTTTCTTGTCATTTTAAGGTGTCTTCATTTCATGGATATTTAAAAAAATATTGATTAAACTTGTTTTATTTTTCCAAGTGGAAAAGGCACTGATTTCGTGGAATGGCCAATAGATGCATCAGTTAAGGCTACCCCGTTTCACCATATCTTTTCCCGCTCCCTATGTAATTATTAATTACATTCAAAACAGTCATTTAAAAGATATCTCTGTGGCAAATCGATCAATATCAATGAGCCAGTTGGCTGATGACACTTTTCTGAAAAATAAAGATCAAGTCTCTTTAGCCTTAGAAAATAATTATTTTTTTTCCTTCTGCTTCTGGTTTAGTTCTTAATTCCACAAATGTGAACTTTTATCTGTAAAAGATTGAACTGATGTTAAAATTTGTCACATCCCAATAAAGTCCGAAGTCAAACACCAGGTATAAATATGTGTAAAGATAAGAAAAAGAAATCAAAGCTTAACTTTGAACCTCTTATTCTATAAAAAAATTTAACTGTTAAATTACAGTAAACTACTGGCAGCTAGATTCACCAATATAATGCTGTAATTTTACAGTCTACTGTAATCTGCAACAACAGTTTATTACTGTAAAAAATAGTACAGTATCGTGCCATAGAAAATATAAGCTTTACAGTATAATACTGTCATTACACTGTTATTTTAGTATTTCAACTGTAATTTCATAAGCTCTTTATTACTGGAAAATGCATTAAAGTACTGTAGAATGTGTTCTTAACATTGTAACACTGCTAGAAGCTAAAGATTTAAAATTTACATTCTAAAATTAAATACAACTTGAAACTTACAACAAGAGATGGCTTTAAAACCTTAGGCTTTTATTAAAGCATTATTAATGACACTGTTTCCACTTCACCAGTGAGACTGGACTGAACAAAACAAAATGCTATGATTTCTGGTTGCAGAACAAGTGACTCCATCTTACTAAATACTGTCCCACTCAAAGTTCATGAGGTTTTTATAAAACCTTGCCCTGTCTTCTTCGACACCACCGTCACTTGGCTGGCCTTTGTTTCCCTCTCGTGGTTCACACCAATGAAGTGCCTAAAATGTAATAATAGAGAAATATGGGATGTTAGGCGTGGTAAGTAAAGATTAATTGGGGTCACTGCATGAAAAGAGCTGTATCTGGACCTACTGTGTTTGACAGAAATAAAGAAAGAGAGAGGTGGAGTGGGAGGTAAAAAGAGAGAACGACTATTTCTGAACAAAGCTGGGAAGGGGGGCAAAAAAATCAAATAATATTTACCTTTGAACAAACTCCAATGTCCTTGTAGCTTTCTCTTGGTTTTGTAAATTGAAGACAGTAGCTGGCTTTTAATACTGATAATCCAACCTCCAATTGACCTTTCGCAAAGAGCTTGATTGACGGGCGATCTGACCAATCAGAACGCAGAGATTATGCGCCGCCGCTGCTATCCGCCATCTTGCCCGACAGCTACTACAGGTCTCCATAGAGTCTAGTTCAAGCACTCTCAAAAACTTCCATTAAAATCACTGTTTACACTATGAAATTAATATCTTACAGATTCGTACACACATTTGCACTTTGTTGTTTCTAACGAGAGAATTCGCCGGAAAGAGGTATTCAGTCAGCGAGCAAGTGAAGAAAACGCCGGCATTTTAGCGATGACTCATCTGAACTCTGATTGGTCATTGCAATCATAAACTCAACAGAATCGTGTGTGATTGGTTATAATGCGCAGCGCTATAAAAACTCGTCTGTCTCTGGCTCAGCGCCAGCCAGGGAACGCAGATTTGAATAGCAGCTGATGATATGACGCACTTAACGTTCTAATCACGCCGGTGTGATTGCATTAAATATAGAAAATATGAATCGGCTATTTTTTCTCTTTTGGAAGCTGAATTCAAAATCCACTTGGCTCAAAAATCTGAGGGGGCACGTGCCCCCTCACTTTGAATGGGCATGACGCCTCTGATCACGACACATTGAAGAGCCACAAAACGGTATTTATTGTTTGAATTTCTTTAAAAATTACACAATTTAAAAGCTGAGGGTCCTGAGACCTTGTTTCATATCAGAAGTGACCTGCTCTGTCTTCTCTGTCGGTGTTTTGTCAGTTTACTCTTTGCTCTGCGCTGTATTTTTCACTGTGTGAGAAGGTGAGAACACGTGTGCGGCATTGTTTGTCGGTCATGGCAACAGTAACTAAGGGCGGGCGGAGTTAATGTTCAGAAACATTATGAAATATAAGTATCAGCCTAAGGTTACACACCGTAACAGCAAAATACAGACAATCTTTAAGGCTCTCTCTGACAGAATAATAAAATGATTATGGTATAAATATACCTGTTAGCATAACTTTAGTGCACATTTCAATAAACCGCACAACAAATGGTAAAATAAAGCCCACTCTAGATTTTACAAAAAAAATTCAGTGGATGATCACACCATGGACAATCAGGGTATCCGATCATTAGTTTTTTTATTTAATATTAAATATAGAAAAATAAGAAAACGGTTCCTTTTTTCGTTTTTCAATTTTTCAAAAAAAAAAAAAAACAAGAATTATGCTTGATTTTCCGTTTTTACGTTCAGGGCTAGAAAATGAATAAACGACTTGAATTTTCGATCTCTGCATGTGGGCGGGGAATAAAACGCCCCTTTCCGCTGATTGGTCAACCAAACATTAAACCGTGCCATCATTAGTTCATCTTACAGTTCCGCGCAGCAGAAAACAGTCCTGCTGCTACAGCTGAATGCGTTCTTAACTGGTTTATTGCAACTATATTTAATTGAGTTCTCATCAAACAACCAGACTAACAAATGGCTAACAAATAGTCCATACGGACAGAGCCTATGTGTCGGCATAAATTTCGGCAACCTGCGCGAGAAATATGTGTTATTATTTTCTCATAGCCTAAATATTAATTTATTCACATCTGCACCCACAGCTAGCCCCTAGCCTACATTTTTGGCACATCGCCTGTTTTATTGAGCTGACATATCAAAGTCTGTGTGGCAAAGCCATATGCGACCATCATTTCATTTTTTCACTCATTTAATATTTCTGTATTAAAAATGTTATGGTTAAAACATTAATCATATTTCGTTTTGCAGTTGTGTAAATGCATTTACTGCCTAATCTAAAATAACTGAATTTAAAAATTTTAAATTAAAGATGACATACATATTTAATAAGATCTAACTCTGGCTTTATTGTTCAAAGTGTTATTTCAGGGGTTCGATTCTTGTAACTGAGATGTGCTATTTTATAGTGGCTATTAACATTACCCCTAAAATTTAACAATGAAAAAAATAAAAAAAGAATAATAGACCACACTGATATGAAATAATGTCATATCTGTACATATCTATATCAATTTCAGTATAGAAAAAAGAAAGCTAGTGTTAGTTTTTCAAGAAAAGCTAGCAGTTAGAGAATAAATATGCAATTGATAGAGGGTCAAGTTATTATTATTATTATTATTATTATTATTATTATTATTATTATTTAAAGTGTCCTTGGGAATCAAAAAGTTTGTTGCCTGTGATCTGATTCCTGCAAATCACATGACTAAAAGGAAAACTGAAACTGAAAGGAAAATTGAAATGTCTAATAGGAGATGCTGTTTCATGTTAATTTTACAATAAAAGCCATTGCTACACTTCAATCATTCACTTCAGTAATAAGTGTTGATATAATCTAATCTCTGTTTTATACCTAAGATCACATCATCTCTCCCTCTGTTGTTTGGTACAGTCCTATGAGATAAAAGAGAGTCGTGACAGTGGTGGTCCGCATAGCCTTCTGACAGCAGCAGAGAAGCCTTCAAGGTTCAGGGTAAGTGTCTGTAATTTCTTTTCATGACTGCTTGAGAACTGTGTGCAAAAGTCTAATGCATATTAGATATTTCATCACAGAAAAAACAAAGAAAAATGAAAATGATTCTAGACGGTAATGTTTTCTATTAACAGTAATAATCCAGTGAGATTTCTGTATGCACAAAGAGACAGACAATAGACATCATGATCCATTCCCAGAGGTGTAAAGTACTTGAGTAAATGTAACTAATTACTGTACTTAAGTATCTTTTCGGATACTTTGTAGTTGTACTGAGTATCAAAGATATTAGCAACTTTTACTCTCTGTTTCACTACATTTTTTAATGAGTGTCTGTACTCTTTACTCCACTACATTTGTAATGAGTGTTGCAGTTACACATTACAATTTGCATGGCACCTAGCTTTTCTGCAGCAGTGTATTTATGCTACAAAAGATCTGATATTGCCAATTACAGAGCACTGAAAGAACTATATCTTGTGCATTTTGCCCTTACCCAAACTTGTCAACAAGGCTACTTTATGTGAATGTGAGTTTCTTAGCCAGTAGTTGTGAATCACAGGTGTTTTAGAAATGAGATGAGGACATGACTGCAGCTACCAATGAGGCCGAAACCAGCACATCCAGTGCAAGAAGACTTTGACTTTTTAATTTTACTTAACATTATTTTATTTATCCGTTACACTGAAGAGACCTTTTTGAAGGATATTGTTTTTTGTTTTTGTTTTTGCAATTTTGAGGTGTTCAGTTTTATTTTGGTTTCAGAAAATAAGCGTGATTTCTCTCCTCACAAATCAGCTCTTTCTTGCTTTTGTTGCATTTACTGTGCCTTGTCTCGGACTTTTATGTCACTTCCTGTCTCCCATGGTGCTTGTAGTCAGTTTGTATCTTATCTTGTTCAGCTTGTTAGCCTTCTGTATACTGTATATACAGCCCTAGTGTTGTTGAATGTAATGGTTGTCTGTTTGCCCGTCATTCTGTTCTTTGTTCCCTTTGGTTTTTGGCTTATTGTTTGTTCTAGCTTTTCCATGAAATATCTGCGCACAGATCCTTGCCTCTGCCTGTTTCCCAGCTTCTCCACAATGTTACAGTATTTGACTGGAATATTTCTTTGACTAGTGCATCTTTGAGCCTATATTTAGTATAAGTAAAATACTTAAGTACTGCTAAAATCAGATACTCTAATACTTTTACTCAAGTTGTTTTGGAATTGGTGACTTGTAACTTGTAGTGGAGTAATTTTCACTGTATGGTTTTCAGGTACTCTTTACACCTCTGTCCATTCCACACAGAGATCTAAACAAATCAGTAACACTTTACAATGTTTCATTTGTTAACATTAGTTAACTACATTAGTTAAGATGAACTAACAATGAAAAATGAAATGAACAATGAAAATTTCATATTAACTGCAGCATTTACTAATACATTATTCAAATCCAAATATTTACATTACATTATTTATCTGTTAATATTAATTAATCGACCTTGGATAACATGAACTAACAATGAACAAATTGTATTTTTATTAGTTAATGCTAACAAAAATGAATAAATACTGTAACAAATGTATTGCTCATTGTTAGTTAATATTAGTTAATGCATTCAAGTTAACTAATGAACCTTACTGTAAAGTGTTACCACTAAATCCATAAGAACTGTGGCAGAATCTTCAAGATGCTTGGAGCTCATTGAGGCTCCAGGGCAATGTTTAATTGAAATGTTGAGTTGAGAAAGAGTTTGTTTTTAATTAATTAATTAATTTTTTACTTACTTTAATAAGAACAAAACCTATTATACAAACTAGAGTAAATATAACTTCACATGTCAGGACAAATACAGATGAGAAAATACATTAAAAAATAATAAATGAAAAATAACATACAAACAGAAAGGCTTTTTACATAACTTACTTTAATAAGAACAAAACATATTATACAAACTAGAGTACATATAACTTTACATGTCAGGGGAAATACAGATATATGAGAAAATACAATAAAAAATTAATAAATGAAAACTAACATAAAAACAGAAAGGCTTTTTACATAAACAGCTTACTTATTAAACAGCTGTATAGTTTTCCTTGCTTTTAAAGTTGTACTTTTTGTATTGTCACCAAATATATTTTAACATCGATTTTAAATTGTTCAAAGTTTGTTTTTTTTTATTCTATTTAAATAACTTTATGAATATAATAACTGGCTATTATAATAATCAAATCAAACATAAATATAAGACATAAATACATGAAAAACATTTTAGCATAATATCAGGACATTCCCAAAATAAATAATTAATAGTTTCAGGGGAAAATTTTACAAAAAACAGTGTTTTCCATATTAAAACACTGTACCTCAGTTTTTTTTACGATCACTATGACATTTTTCCCCCCTTTTTTTTCAGTTCTCCTAACAATTTTCCTAAACACACCTACAACACATAATTGGCAAACCGTTAAAAGGTTACTTCGTAAAATTACAGTTGAACCCCTGATGTCACATGGATTATTTTACCGATCTCCTTGCTACGTTTCTGGACGTTGATCATGTTAATTCCATTGCTGTCTATGGAGGGTCAGAGAGCTCTCAGATTTCATCAAAAATATCTTAATTTGTGTTCTGAAGATGAACGGAGGTCTTACGGGTTTGGAAAGACATGAGGGTGAGTAATTAATGACAAGATTTTAATTTTGGGGTGAAGTAACCTTTTAATTTCATGCTCTATATCACACATTGTAAACTAAACTCCAACACTAATTTTCAAAATACAATAATACACTAACACAATACACTGTCTACCAAAACACTGCAAACATGTCTCAAAATCAAATAATTATCCCAAAACACTTACACATGTTCTCTTCCAACAGGAAAATTTTGTCAACCGTAGTGTAATGTCATAAAAACACTAACATAAGATGGAATTACAGAAACTGCATTATTTTATGTGTCAGGTCTGCCTTTACAGTATATAATAGACAGAATATTGTATGATCATAGATTATGTTTTGCACTACTGTTTCTTTTAAAGCCTCTCTACATTTTTGTTTTGTTGGGTTTAGTAAATGCATGCATGTTGTTACACGCATTGCATAGATTGTACGGTTTATGAAAAAAGAAGACAGAGACAGAATTGCTACAGTAAAGGCTTTGTTTGCAACAGGACATTATTGCAAGATAACCAAAATATGCATTAGCTGCCATTTATTATGTGAAAATACAAAATATACAAACAGAAAAAGAAGAATTAAAAAAAAGAAAAGAAAAAATGTCATCTTCTTTTTTTGTCAAATGCCTGGATCCAAGTTTACATTAAGAACATCTGAACGCACTTTAAAAACCTCACACCAGAATCCCTGTATTTTATGACAGAAAATAAAACTATGAGCTAAATCAGCGTCCTCTGATTTGCATTTATCACAAATAGGAGAGACATTGGGGAAAATCCTATGTAATTTCTTTTTAGAGAAGTGTAATCTATGTAGAACCTTAAACTGAATGAGGCATAATCTAGTGTTGACCGATTGTTTATCAATATCCTCCAAGCCACTCTGCCAAATCCCCTCAGAGATTCCAACTCCAATCTCTCGCTCCCATTCCTCTCTGATCAACTTTGTAGAAGGGGAAATAGCTGCTAGTAACCTTCCATAAATTAAAGATTGCTGACATTTGTTTCCCCTGAACTGTATGAGACAATCATCAATGACTGAGGGCGGGACCTCGTCTAGGGAAACATTATGTGTATGCAAGTAATTCCTTATTTGTAAAAATCAGAAAAAATGTTTTTTTTGGGAGGTTATATTTCTGTTGTAATTAATAATAATAATAATAATAACTTTAATTTTATATAGCGCCTTTAAAACAGTTTCTCAAAGCGCTTCACATAATAGAACAAAACAAGTAAAAATACAACACACAGAAGACAACTAATTAAAAACAAACTATGATATAATTTAAAATCAAAACAGTCAAGAAAAAGCTAACCTAAAAAAATGAGTTTTTAAATAAGACTTAAAGATGCTTAAATTCTGTGCATCTCTAATTTGTAGAGGGAGTGCATTCCAAAGCCTGGGAGCGTAGGAAGAGAAAGCCCTGTCCCCTACAGAGCGCAACCGTGTCTGAGGAACTACCAATAAACCAGCTTGTGAGGATCGGGGAATGACGCTTGGGTGTATATAAAGTTAAAAGAGCAGACAGATATTGAGGGGCCAGACCATGAAGTGCCTTATATGTGAGCATAAGAATTTTAAAATCAACTCTGAACCTAACCGGGAGCCAATGCAAAGACTTTAGAATTGGTGTAATATGCTCATTTTTCCTGGCATCAGTCAGGATCCTAGCAGCTGAATTTTGCACACATTGCAATTTATTAAGTGTGGTTTTAGGAACTCCAACAAGAAGTGCATTGCAGTAGTCAATGTGAGAAAAAACAAGAGTATTAATTAGCCTTTCAGTCACAGGGAAGGATAGCATAGAACAGAGTCTAGCAATATTTCTGAGATGAAAAAAAGAGTTTTTGACAGTATACTGCACATGATAGTCAAAAGACCAACTTGAATCAAATATTACTTCTAATTATTTTTTAATTTAGACTGTGACTCCAAAACAGAACTATCAAGGTTTTAAATTATTGAGCCAGCTTTACGAAGCTGATTGGAGGAGCCAATGAGCAAGACCTCAGTCTTATCATTGTTTAGACAGAGGAAATTTTTCGGACATCCATATTTTTATCTCAGAAATACAATGTGTTAAGAAAGGTACGTCCAATTTTGACCAGGCCTATAGTGAATATAAATCTGAGTGTCATCTGCATAAAAATGATAATTAAGCCCAAGTGATCTTAAAAGCAGACCGATTGGAAATATGTAAATACTAAAAAGTAAGGGGCCTAAAATTGAACCTTGAGGAACACCCGTGCGAACAGGGCCCTTCTCAGACCGTGAACCATTCACATAGACAAACTGTTGACGATCAGTGAGGTAAGATCTAAACCAAGTTAAAACAGTCTCAGAAACACCAAAGACATTTTCCAGATGATTGAGTAAACGGATGTGATTAACAGTATCGAAAGCGGCACTAAGATCAAGAAGAATAAGCATAGAGAGCCAGAATCTGAGGTGACCTTGACCAAAGCTGTCTCAGTACTATGAAATTTTTCGGAAGCCAGACTGAAGGGGTTCAGAAAGATTATTTACTATGAGATGATTGTGGAGCTGCAGAGCCACAACACGTTCTAAAATTTTTGCAAGAAATGGAAGGTTTGATATAGGACGGTAATTATTTAAGTTATCCAAGTCAGCATTATGCTTCTTTGGAACAGGTGTTAAAGCAGCAGTTTTCAATGCTGCTGGTACAACACCAGTACACAGAGAATCATTAACAATGCTGAGAACAGCTGGGCACAAAGAGTCAAAACAAGACTTAAATAAGCTTGTAGGGAGGGGATCAAGCACGCAAGTGGTAGCTTTCATACCTGATACCTCGCTAATAAGCAGCTCAGAGTCAATTTGAGAAAAAGTTGTGAACAATGTGCCATGGAAACAAGACGGGCAAACTGTAGAAGATGAAACAGGTGCAACTTGAATAAGTTTGTAAACGTTGTCAATTTTAGAACTGAAAAAATGAAGAAAATCGGGTAGAGAAATACTATCATTAACTTTGAGAAGTCTGTTAACAGTATGGAAGAGATGCCTGGGATTACTTTGATTATTATCTATAATCTGAGAAAAATGAACAGATCTGGCAGACTCAATTTCAGTTCTACATTCCCTCAAGTGGTCTTTCCAAGCTTGATAAAATGCATTCAGGCCTGAGTCACGCCACTTGCGCTCCAATTTACTACAAGCTACTTTCTTAGAGTGCAAGTCGTCATTATACCAAGGGGCAGAACGAGCAAAAGAAACACAGCGAGACTTCAGGGGAGCAAAATAATCCAAATTAGAAGCAAGAACAGTATTCAACTGCAGGATCTTATCTTCAAGAGCAGCTGATGGAAGACCACTAAGAGAGGAAACAACAGTGTCAGCAAAATCAGATGAGTTAATTGATTTCCATTTACGGAAATTAACAGTATGTGATAAAGTAGTACAAGAGAGAGACATATCCAGGTTAAAGAAAATTGCAAAGTGATCAGAGAGACCAATGTCCACAGAAGACAGCTGTGAAACAATTGCATCAGTTGCAATCACAAGGTCTAATGTGTGACCTTTGTTGTGTGTCGGGCCGCTAATAAGCTGTTTTAGATTAAAACAGTCCAACAAAAATAGAAAATCCTTTGTCAACATACAGTCATTTTGGTCAATGTGTATGTTAAAATCCCCCAAGATAAGGATGTTCTTGAATTTAAAACACAACATGGACAACAAATCAGCAAACTCAGACATAAAAGCTTCATTTGGCTTTGGTGGTCGATAGACAGTAGCAATGGTAATTGCTTTAGGGGCAGAGATGCTCAAAACAAGGCATTCAAATGATGTGAACTGTGGTACGCGCACAGCGCTGATGTTAAATTGCAGATTATGAACCACAATAATTCCCCCACCTCTACCAGTAAGGCGTGGGAGATCAAACAGTCCATACCCCTCAGGAGTAATCTGGTTGAAGAGGAGTCCATCATTTTGTTTATGCCATGTTTCGGTTATAAACAAAAGGTCCAGTTTTCGATCTGCTATAATGTCCGACAGAAGCAGAGCTTTGTTGTTTACTGAGCGCGCATTAAACAGCGCGACATTTACAAGGCTCTGGCGCACCACAGAAGGCAACTCCAATCGAACAAGCGAAGATAAGTTGCTGAGGACCGCACTAGTATAAGACGCTCGTTAATCTGTCGCCGACTCGCAGGAACGCAGATGTTGTTAGAGGTGGAAAAGCAATAACTGCGTCCTACATTCCGATGTAAGTACCGTCTTTGTCTCAACAAGCCAGCATTACGACAGAGTTCATAAGCGTCTTTTTGTAGACGGTAGCCCTGTTTTAAGTTGAGCAGCTGTTGTGCGGTGTACCTTAAAGCCATGCTCTGTGAGTCCAGGACTTCAACAGTCCCAATGCTGCGAAAATTCCCAATAAGGCCACAGAGAAAACTCCTCCGATTAGGCCCATGTGAAACCTCCAGAGAACGCAGGCAGATAAAAACAATAGTCCAAGGAAGGGCAGGAGTAGTCCCGCAACATTGCGAAAAACCGCAGATTTAAAAAGCTGCGTTAATGTAAAAACACAAAACAAACGGTGAAAGGAGCGGCAGCCAAAAACGCGCCAGCGTTCCCAATCGAACCGGAAGACGATTTGTGCATAATTGCATAAAGGAAGCTAAAGCCCCATCAAGATAAAGGTCCTTGACTGTGCATATACCCAATTCCTTCCATTGAGTAAAGGTTGTATCCAACCTTGAGGGGGGGAATGATGGGTTATTTGCAATTGGAATTAAGAGAGAGAGTGATTTTATCTTAAGGTATTCTCTTATCTGTCTCCAAACACATAACTGACTCTTTATGACAACAATATTAACTGCTGTTTGGTCTAATATCACTGGGGAGAGTAGCACTGCTCCAAGATCATAAGGATGGCAGTAATCCCGCTCTATCTGAAGCCAATCTGGGGCAACAGCCGACTGTTCCAACCAAAGTGCAAAAACTTGTAAATGAGTAGCCCAGTAATAAAGGCGAAAATCTGGAAGGGCCAAACCCCCCTCATGTTTGGGTTTACAAAGATGAACTTTTTTGATTCTGTGACTCTTATAATTCCATAGAAAGGGAAGAATAATCGAATCTAGGTGTTTAAAGAAGGACTTGGGCAATAGTATTGGAATATTACGAAATAAATATAATATTTGAGGAAGAAATATCATTTTTATCGCATTTATTCTGCCCATTAGGGAGATCGGGAGAGTCCTCCAATAGTGTATACAATTTTGCAACTTAGACAGTAAGGGGTTGAAATTAGCTTTGAAGAGCAGAGAATATTTATAAGTAACCACAATTCCCAAGTATACAATTTTTTCCGTGGAAACTTTAAATGGGGAAGAATGTATTATGGACAAATCCTTCAAACCAATGGGCATGAGTTCACTTTTTTCAAAATTAACTTTAAAGCCAGAAAATTTCCCAAAGGTAGTGATGGTCTTGAGTATAACAGGAAGGCTCAACTGTGGTTGAGTAATATAAAGCAAAATATCATCTGCATACAGCGATATTTTATTAATGGTATTTGAAGTACTGAAGCCATGTATGCAAGAGTTAGAACGAATGGTTTCTGCAAGGGGCTCTACAGTTAACGCAAACAAGAGGGGTGAGAGGGGACAGCCCTGTCTGGTTCCTCTTTGAAGATAGAAAGAATCTGAAATTGTTTTATTTGTTAAAACCCATGCTGATGGACTACTGTATAAAATTTTAATCCAGGTTATAAACTCATCTCCCATATCAAATTTCTCAAGGACAGCGAACAAGTAACGCCACTCCACTTGGTCGAACGCCTTTTCGGCATCCAATGAGATCACAATCAAATTTTCTCGGATTGCTTTAGGGTGATAAATTATATTAAATAGTCGTCTAATATTATGTATAGTGCTTCTTCCTGGAATGAATCCATTCTGATCTGTGTTAACCAATTTATTAATTAATTTGCCAAGTCTATTAGCAAGGGTCTTGGATAATACTTTTTGATCAACATTGAGAAGGGAGATAGGCCTGTATGCCTCGACTTCTTCAGGATTTTTACCTTTTTTAGGAATTACTGTGATAATAGCCTCGGTAAAAGTCGGTGGTAGTCCAGTTGTTAACGCTTGCTGAAAAGTTTTAAGCAAATATGGAGTAAGGATGTCACTGAATTTTTTATATAGTTCGACTGGTAGCCCGTCAGGACCGAGAGTTTTCCCGCTCTTCAAAGTATTTATTGTGTTCTTTAATTCCTCTAAAGAAATATCTTTATTAAGAGATGCCCGATCTTCTGGAGATAGCGTGGGGAGATTACATTTACGTAAAAATATATCCATTACTTGTGGGTCCAAATCAGTGTCTGAAGAGTATAACTTTGAGTAAAATTCCTTAAAACATTGGTTTATCTCTTTAGATGCGATACAGTGCGTCCCACCTTTGGTCTTTATTTTATGAATTGTCCTTTCACTATCTATTTTACGCAATTGTCTGGCTAGTAATTTATGGGGCTTCTCTCCAAATTCAAAGTATTTCTGTTAGGGCTGGGCGATATATATCGTTCGATATTTTGCGCATTTCGTCAGTAAAGCCGGTTTGATGGAGATTTTCCGCTAATCAAAAAACCGGCTTTACTGACGAAATGCGCATGGATATATCGAACGATATATATCGCCCAGCCCTAATATTTCTGTTTAATGAAATGAAAAGTTCTATTAATTTTAGTAGAGACTATATTATTGTATTCATACCTTAACTGTAAAATTTTCTTATAAGTATCTAACGAGGGGTTTAGTGCATTTTCAATGTCTAGCTGATGAATTTGTTTCCCTAAACCAGTTAATTTTGTTTTGTATAATTTATTCCAGGACCCTTGATATGATATAACACAACCTCTGATAAATGCTTTTAATGTTTCCCAGAGCAATCCTGATGATGTTTCTGGCTTATCGTTGCTATTGAAAAAAAATTCCAATTGCAAACTCATGAAATCAATGAACTTGGGGTCATCAATTAGTTGAGGGTCCATCCTCCATAAAGGGCGGGTAAAAGATGTTTGATCAAAAACAACTTCAAATGCTTCAAGCTTTCCTGTAGCTCAAATAGTAGAGCATGGCGCTAGCAACGCCAAGGTCATGGGTTCGATTCCCAGGGAAAACAAGAGCTGATAACATGTAAAAGTTGTAACTAGAATGCAATGTAAGTCGCTTTGGATAAAAGCGTCTAATGCGTAAATGTAAATGAAACTGGGGCGTGGTCTGAAATCAGTATATCGTGAATTTTAGAGTTTAGGATATTGGAAATAAGATTGCTGTCCACTAAAAAAAAATCAATACGGGTGTATACATTATGTACATGTGAGTGAAATGTATAATCTCTTTTGGTTGGGTGCATAAGTCTCCATATGTGTACCAAACTAGAATTATTAACAAAAGCATTCAAAAAATTTCTTGAATTAGATTGCGGAGGGATTTTGAGCGATGATCTATCGAGATATGTGTCAAGGACACAGTTAAAGTCCCCACCTATAACAAGATTTGTTTGGGACAATTTAGGGATAAGAGAAAAAACCTTCCTAAAAAAGTCTGGTTCATCATTATTTGGACCGTAGACGTTTATTAATGTAATCGGGAAACCATAAATCTCACCAGACAGAATAATGTAACAACCTTCCCTATCTGTTCTCAGAGCGTTTTGTTTAAATGGAACCCCTTTTCGAAATAAAATAGCAACCCCCCTGGATTTAACTGAAAAATTAGATTGGTAAATCTGTCCTATCCAACTACCTTTTAGTTTGTCTTTAGAGTCCACTTTGAGATGAGTTTCCTCCAAAAAGATTATATCTGAGGAGAGAGATTTTAGATGTGATAATGTCTTGCTTCTCTTAACCGGATGATTTAATCTTTTAAGATTCCATGAGATAAATTTGAGACCTTTTCTGTTACTTTGAGTTGTTATTTTTTGCTTGATTAAAAATCAGACCAATCATCTTCACTGCTTGTTTACTACCTTGGAGTATTTTAAACAGGCTCTCATCCCACATTCCCCAAAACTTAAACATTAATCCCGTCATCTAACCGACTAACTAGAACTCGTGGCGCGATACGGAATTACACAACAAGCAGGTAAAATATAATAACAAATTATATAAAAGAAACAAATACAAATACCTTCAAGAAGTATCAAACCTTAAACTTCCAAAAACTCGTATCAGCACAGCTCCGTAATAAGGAGTACAAGGGAAGCATCTCAATATAACAAAACACAACAAGAGTCATGTAAACAGTCATGTAAAGAGTCAATGCTGATTAAAGTTTGCCAGTCACATTATTCTGATCTTACTTGACTCAGTCCAACGACATCCTTTACACTGGTCCTTTACACTCAAAGTTATTCTAATTTTACTTGATTCAGTCCGACGACATCCTTTACACTGGTCCTGAAATTTCAAAGTTGCTTTCAGTGAACTTGACCGCTTTGTCTGGATCGGTGAAGTAGAACTCTTTGCCGTTGAGCGAGACCCTCAGTTTAGGTTCAGACCCTCAGACTCCAGGTTTATCCTTCAGCAACTCCCTCGCGCGTTTAAAAAGTGCGCGTTTTACCACAGCAGGTGGATAGTCCGGAAAGATTTTGATTCTTTGGCCATTGAAAGGAATCTGCTGCATTCTGGCCGCCTTTTGCATTATTTCTTCCATCTCGTGGACATAATGTAAGCGCAGAATGAAGGCTCAAGGCGGTTTATCATTTCCAGGACAGGCGCGTAGAGCTCGGTGGGCTCGGTCCACGTGCGGGGGTTTCTCTAAGGACAGGGCCTCTGCGAGGAGTTGGGCAACGAAATCTCTAGGCTTTATCTCTAGGCTTTACTCGAAATCTGCTGTGGCTTTTGAGGTCAGTGCATTTTTCTGTAAGTTGCTCCACGGTATGCTTTAGCTTTCCCAGATCTTGTTCCATCTTAACCATTGTGTTAGACGAAGTGGAAGCATAACTTTCCAGGCTTGTTAATTTTGCAGCATGGTCGTCCATTGTAACTTTAATCTCCGAGATTGCCGTGCTGGCCTCGTTTTTAAATGCCGACAGATCTCCTGTGATAGCGACAGTGAGCTGTTCGATCTTTGAGTCTATGATTTCTCCAATGTCTGATTGAATTGAAAAAAGTTCCGCACGAAGGGAAGAGATCGCGTTGAGGATGACTGAACTACCCGCCTCTGGAGCATCTTCTTCAGGCGCTACTTCAATATTAGAACCGGAGGCTGTCGCGGCCTGGTCCGGGGTTTTCCGAGATTTGCTCGGCATGTTTGGAAAACTGGACAAATTAAATCCTAAAGTCGGCTAGTAGTTTCTAGGATGTGAGTCTATAATTTTATCAAAGTTCACAATTACTGAAAAGATGTTCCGACAATGTTATATTAGATTTATTACGGAGCCGTCGTGAAGTCCGTGCTACTCTCTCATATTGAAACCCGGAAGTACAAAAAGTCATCATCTAATTTGCCCAGTCTTCTGCATTTGGCCACATGTTCTCATCAACATCACACCCGATATCTTCTCTGGCAAGGCATCTTGGAAAGAATCATTTGGCATGCCTTATCCACTACTGGCAGTGATCAGCTGTGATGTCTTGGCATGCAACATCCATTGCATCCAGGAAGGACATTTGGTCCTGTGGATGGTGGTCAAAAACCTTCCATCTCCAGGCTGAGAAAAACTCCTCAATGGGGTTGAGGAAAGGGGAGTAAGGGGCAAGGAAAAGGGACATAATCCTTGGATGGGCGTCAAACCAGGCTGACTGCACAGGAATGGTGGAATGCGACATTGTCCCATGTGATCACATATATTGAAAAAATAGGCAGGCGTGGCCTAATGGTTAGAGCAGGGGTGTCAAACTCAGTTCCTGTAGGGCCGGAGCCCTGCAGAGTTTAGATGCAACCCTAATTAAACACACCTGATCCAGCTAATCAAGTCCTTCAGGCTTATTTGAAAACTACATGGTTTGTACAGGTGCATCTCAATAAATTAGAATGTCATGGAAAAGTTAATTTATTTCAGTAATTCAACTCAAATTGTGAAACTCGTGTATTAAATAAATTCAGTGCACACAGTCTGAAGTAGTTTAAGTCTTTGGTTCTTTTAATTGTGATTATTTTGGCTCACATTTAACAAAAACCCAAATCTAAACAAATTAGAATATGGTAACATGCCAGTCAACTCAAAACATCTACAAAAGGTTCCTGAACCTTCAAAATGGTCTATCAGTTTGGTTCACTAGACTACACAATCATGGGGAAGACTGCTGATTTGACAGTTGTCCAGAAGACAATCATTTACACCCTTCACAAGGAGGGTAAGCCACAAACATTCATTGCCAAAGAAGCTGGCTGTTCACAGAGTGTTGTATCCAAGCATGTTAACAGAAAGTTAGTGGAAGGAAAAAGTGTGGAAGAAGAAGATGCACAACCAACTGAGAGAACTGCAGCCTTATGAGTATTGTCAAGCAAAATCAGTTCAAGAATTTGGATGAACTTCACAAGGAATGGACTGAGGCTGGGGTCAAGGCATCAAGAGCCACCACATACAGATGTGTCAAGGAATTTGGCTACAGTTGTCGTATTCCTCTTGTTAAGCCACTCCTGAACCACAGACAACATCAGAGGCATCTTACCTGGGCTGAGGAGAAGAACTGGACTGTTTCCCAGTGGTCCAAAGTCCTCTTTTCAGATGAGAGCAAGTTTTGTATTTCATTTGGAAACCAAGGTCCTAAAGGAAGGGTGGAGAAGCTCATAGCCAAAGTTGCATGAAGTCCAGTGTTAAGTTTCCACAGTCGTGATGATTTGGGGTGCAATGTCATCTGCTGGTGTTGGTCCATTATGTTTTTGAAACCAACGTCACTGTGCTCGTTTACTAAGAAATTTTGGAGCAGTTCATGCTTCCTTCTGCTGACCAGCTTTTTAAAGATGCTGATTTCATTTTCCAGCAGGACACTGCCAAAAGCACCAAAAGTTGGTAAAATGATGGTGTTGGTGTGCTTGACTGGCCAGCAAACTCACCAGACCTGAACCCCAAAAAGAATCTATGGGGTATTGTCAAGAGGAAAATGAGAAACAAGAGACCAAAAAATGCAGATGTGCTGAAGGCCGTTATCAAAGCAACCTGGGCTTCCATACCACCTTAGCAGTGCCACAAACTGATCATGCCGAATTGAGGCAGTAATTAAAGCAAAAGGAGCCCCTACCAAGTATTACTTATACAGTAAATGAACATACTTTCCAGAAGGCCAACAAACCACTAAAAATGTTTTTTTTTTATTGGTCTTATGAAGTATTCTAATTTGTTGTGAATTGGTGGGTTTTGTTAACTGTGAGCCTAAATCATCACAATTAAAGAACCAAAGACTTAAACTATTTCAGTCTGTGTGCATTGAATTTATTTAATACACGAGTTTCACAATTTGAATTGAGTTACTGAAATAAATGAACTTTTCCATGACATTCTAATTCATTGAGATGCACCTGTGTGTCAAAGAGTCACAGGCACAGTCACTGCCGTCAACCACAAACACCTGTTCACAGTCCCCGCCGTCATCAGCAATCACCAGATCCCAGTCACCTGAGTTTTGATCACCTGCACCTGCGGTCCCTCATCAGCACTCCTATAAACTCCACACGCTCTCTGACACTCATCGTCTAGTCTATGGTTCACTACACTGAACAGTACCAGACTCCATATGTACTTACCTGTGTCTACTTACCTTATAGACTTTCCAGCGACTCTCCAGCTTATATTCCAGGATTCCTGGTTCTCCAGCAATTCTCCAATTGACTCCCGCTCACCCGAGTGCCCGGACTCCTTTCCCCCTGTGGACAATAAGGATCTCAGTTCTTGCACGGATCACGTGAATATATCTAATCCCAAGATACTTACCAGCTCATCACTGTCCTCTCCTCAAGCTTTTCCCTTCAATAAATATCCCAGTGTATCACTTACCTGTTGTTTCCGGCTCTCATTGTGACACTGTGTGTATTTGTGTATGTATGTGTGTATATATATATATATATATACTGCTCAAAAAAATTAAAGGAACACTTTTTAATCAGAGTATAGCATCAAGTCAATTAAAATTCTGGGATATTGATCTGGTCAGTTAAGTAGCAGAGGGGGTTGTTAATCAGTTTCAGCTGCTTTGGTGTTAATGAAATTAACAACAGGTGCACTAAATGGGAAACGATGAGATGACCCCCAAAACAGGAATGGTTTTACAGGTGGAGGCCACTGACATTTTATCCCCTACTCATCTTTTCTGACTGTTTTTCACTAGTTTTGCATTTGGCTAGGGTCAGTGTCACTACTGGTAGCATGAGGCGATACCTGGACCCTACAGAGGTTGCACAGGCAGTCCAACTCCTCCAGGATGGCACATCAATACGTGCCATTGCCAGAAGGTTTGCTGTGTCTCCCAGCACAGTCTCAAGAGCATGGAGGAGATTCCAGGAGACAGGCAGTTAGTCTAGGAGAGCTGGACAGGGCTGTAGAAGGTCCTTATCCCATCAGCAGGAACGGTATCTGCTCCTTTGTGCAAGGAGGAACAGGATGAGCACTGCCAGAGCACTACAAAATGACCTCCAGCAGGCTGCTGGTGTGAATGTCTCTGACCAAACAGCCAGAAACAGACTTCATGAGGGTGGCCTGAGGGCCTGACGCCCTCTAGTGGGCCCTGTGCTCACTGCCCGGCATCGTGGAGCTTGATTGGCATTTGCCATTGAACACCAGAATTGGTAGGTCCGCCACTGGCACCCTGTGCTTTTCACAGATGAGAGCAGGTTCACCCTGAGCACATGTGACAGAAGTGAAAGGGTCTGGAGAAGCCGTGGAGAATGTTATGCTGCCTGTAACATCGTTTAGCATGACCGGTTTGGTGGTGGGTCAGTGGTGGTCTGGGGAGGCATATCCACGGAGGGACGCACAAACCTCTACAGGCTAGACAATGGCACCCTGACTGACATTAGGTATCGGGATGAAATCCTTGGACCCATTGTCAGACCCTACGCTGGTGCAGTGGGTCCTGGGTTGCTCCTGGTGGCCTCATGTGGCAAGAGTATGCAGGCAGTTCCTGGAGGATAAAGGAATTGATACCATTGAATGGCTACCACGCTCGCCTAACCTAAATCCAATAGAACACCTCTGGGACATTATGTTTCGGTCCATCTGACGGCGCCAGATTGCACCTTAGACTGTCCAGGAGCTCAGTGATGCCCTGGGTCCAGATCTGGGAGAAAATACCCCAGACTCCGTCGTCTCATTAGGAGCATGCACCGATGTTGACAGGCATGCACACAAGCACGTGGGGTCCATACAAACTACTGAGTAACATTTTGAGTTGCTGCAATGAAATTTCAGCAAAATGGACTAGCCTGCTGCATCATTTTTTCACTTTGATTTTTGGGGTGTCTTTTAATTCAGTTGATTGATAATTTTCATTTATCTTGGCATCCTTTCATTCCTAACACATTACCCAGTCCATATCAGTATAGATATCCAGCATGATATTTTTCCCCATTGAGATCTGATGTGTTTTCAAAGTGTTCCTTTAATTTTTTTGAGCAGTGTATATTATACAGCTCAAAAAAATTAAAGGAACACTTTTTAATCAGAGTATAGCATCAAGTCAGTTAAACTCCTGGGATATCGATCTGGTCAGTGAAGTAGCAGAGGGGGTTGTTAATCAGTTTCAGCTGTTTTGGTGTTCATGAAATTAACAACAGGTGCACCAGATGGGCAACAATGAGAGGACCCCCAAAACAGGAAAGGTTTTACAAGTGGAGGCCACTGACATCTTTTTCCCTGCTCATCTTTTCTGATTGTTTTTCACTAGTCACCAAATCGCTGCTGGTTCGCTAGATGGCCATCTGCCAAAACATTGAAAACAATTATATCATTAAAAATGTAACATTCTCATTTCCACTGGATATTTTTGTCTTCATCTCATCAGCAATATCGATTGTGGCACGCTCTGCAGCAGCTGACCACTAAGGAGTGATGCGGAGCAAACGTCAGAGGATTAAAACATTAAACTGAATTATTATTAGGCTTTCTTATTAGGCTATTTTAATTTTATCGTAATATATTTATTATCTAACACTCACAATCCAACCCGCATGCTCTTTGTTTTACCCAGAAACAAACCTGTAAATAAAGTTAAGACAAAATACCACCTGCCAATCACTTTTATCTTGGGACTCTAGTATAGATGCATAGGCATAGTGAGCTAATAATGGAGTCAACAAACTCGGTCGATAAAAAAGGTCCATTTAGACTATCTGGCAATACTTCGCGTTGAGGCCTAATGAAAGAGGACAGCCAAGAGACACGTCTGAAGTGGTGTGCAGGATTTGTGCTACCAGTGCTCCATCTGAACATGTATTCAGCACAGCGAGTAGTGTTGTTACTCGACTTCACAGCTTATTAAAGCCATAATCGGCCCAACTCTATTGTCCATTTAATTGTTTTCATTTGCATTAAAATTACACAATAATAACATTGACTTGTCTAAACATTCTAGTTATGTTTTTTTTTTTACTGCATTTTAACAACATTAAATTAATAGTTATTACACAAAGATAATACTTCTATGCTTTGACATTCAGTTTTAATGCTGGCAGTGTCAGTTTATTATTTATGTTTATTGTTTATTACAGACCATCTTTCATCTTTCATTTTTCATTGTTCTGTTAATATTCTGTTATCATTTTCATCCATCCATTGAAAGTCCATGCAACCAAAAATGTCCAGCTTTGGATAGAGATCATTTAAAAATCGTAGAAATAATCCACACAAACTGTGTTGAAATGGGCTATGGTAGCTTAGTGTGTACTGTCCCATATAGCAGTTTAAAGGCCTCTTTTTTTTAAAGTTCAAATTTAAATGTTCAGTTTTAGTAAACATTTTTCAAATTTTGAATGTCATTAGGCCATTAGACTGTACATGATGCCAGTTAGAAGGGTTAGCACACCCTTAAAAGTCCCCGTGAAATGACTAGGGTCTAGGGATGTATTACATCTCCATAACTGAGGCCGATGCGATAAGAATTGCAATGCATAGCCAACGATACGATACATTAAAGATACATATAAAGCAGGTACAGTACGATGCGATATGATTCACCCCATTACGATGCAGTGCGATTCGAATTTGATTCGATTTAACACAGTGCGATTCAATGCAATATGATGCAATGGTAAGAAAAAAAATATGATGCTATGCAATTCAATATAGTACATATAGTTCACTTATATTTCTTTATTTATATTTGATTTATTTTACAAATTGCATGGGTTTTATCAATTTCCATCTCCCTTATAAAACCCAAACTGTTTCCAAACATTGGATTTGTAATTATTTGGTGGAAGATGCAGCTCTGCCTCTGCCATGTTAATCTACATGTGACTCTCAGAACGCCTCAGTCTCCGTAGTGCTGCGATACGTCATATTCACATAGCAGCAGTGTTGATGAGAGAATGCGCTTGAGAAAGAGTTTAGAGAGGAGAAATCAATCTACACACAAATTATTGGTCACTTTTTAAACAATAAAAATATAGCATATCTACCACAGATTAAAAAAGTACACTTAAGTTGTACTAATATTGATGCACTTATTATATTTTTATTATACTATACTGAGTGCATAATAAATGTGTTATTTTGGAACAACTTTAAGTATGTTAAGTGCTCTTTAAGATACGCTTAAGATCAACTTTAAGTTAATTGCAGAATATTTTAATATATTTAGTTGTGTTAAAATGGAACTGTCACGTTTATGGTCTGTGTTGGTTTTGTTTTACCCCTGTCTTAGTTCTTGTATCCTTATTTGGTCATTTTCCTGTCTTTGTTTAGTTTGATTAGTTAATTCTTATCCAGCTGTGTTTAATTATCTCGTTTCATCCTGTGTATTTAAGTTCCTGTCTGTTCAGTTAGTTTTGGTCTCGTCTACTCATTACGTTTCTTGTGTTCCTGTGTGTCTCAGCCCTGCCGGATTTTATTAAAGACTGTATATTTGAGTTGATCCTCGTCTCCGTGGTCCTCGTTCCTCCCCGCTGTGTGCACCGTGACGGGAACAACTTCAAGTATTTTAAGTGTAATTTAATTGTACTTCACATTTAAAATACACTTTTATACTTCTTGAGGTACAGTTATAATATATTTTAAGCTTCACTTAAATGTGCTTCAAGAACATTTTCAGTAGCATTTCAGCTCATTACAAATGCATTACCAGTACACTAAGTTTGCTATTAATCTATTTTTCAGCATTCTAATATGGTATATTAAAAAGTACAAAAATCTACAAATGCCACACATGTACACACAAATCTAGAAAACTTTAATGTACTTTACAACAATAAATATTGTGTACATTACAATAAATTCCTTGAGTACATTTAAAAAGTACAGCAGCACATATAAACTCTTGACCAAAATAATTATTATAAATTAAAGATTAGTGAAATGCTATAACAGAAATACTTCAGTCAATTTGTAGAAAATTTGTTATACCTGTATTACTAGAAAGCACCCTATGAATATTCCATAATTGAATAAAAATGCACAATGCAGTTTTCTACACACACACACAAAGAAGTTACTGAAAAGCGTTTTCCTTTTTCTTTCTTTCTTTCTTTCATTTATTTATTTATTTTTTTAAAATCAAGCCTGCAAATGGCTGAACCAAACAAATAAACAGAAAATTTGTCTTCATCTTCAAGTGGAGGATCACTCTTCTTTGAGTACAACTTGTTGCATTTTTTTGCATCTGAGCAGGGCTTGCAATTTAGACACTGTGGTATTTGAAAACTTCCTCATCACAGGGTAATTTGCATAGATATGCATTAGAATTTCTTTGTTTTCAGTTTACCTTTCAAAGCTTGGACTAAATCCTCATCAAGCTTGACATGAGCATCTGTTTCTACCCTCTTGTCTGTCGTCACCTTACAATAACCTGTTACATTGAACATAAGGTTAGAAGAGGCTCAACATCTCTACAACAGAAGTGCTGAATCCAAAGATGACACAGCATGACACTCAGTGCCCAAATAGTCACTTATTGGGGCTCTGATATTAGGATATATTTACTAGGACTAGTAAATGTAAATATATATATATATATATATATATATATATATATATATATATATCTTTTCCTTTCAAATGCCTCATCGATAGCTTCCTCGCACGGGACTGTCAATTCCACTATAAAGACATGTCGACAGGATTTGGACCAGAGGACCAAGTCTGGGCACAGGTTGGTCGCTGCAATTTCGGGTGGGAAGGTGAGCCTCTGACTTAAGTCTACCCGCATTTCCCAGTCCCGGGCTGCGTTCAGTGGGCATGAGCCTGGAGGCGATCGATTGATCGAACGTTTCTGCCCTTCCCGGACGAAGGATGTTGGTTGGCGGAAGGTAGTCTGGGCTTCCAGGGGCATGGCATTAACGGTCACCCTCTTACTCTCCAGTGTAGTAGCCAGGCACTTCAGCACTTGGTTGTGGCGCCAGGTGTATCTGCCTTGCGTAAGGCTGGTCTTACAGCCCACCAGGATGTGTTTCAGGGTTGCTGGGGCAAGACACTGGAGACAGGCTGGATCCTCTCCAAACCAGAGATGTAGGTTGGTTGGAGAGGGCAGGACATCATATGTGGCTCTGATGGTAAAGCTCAGCATATTGGACGCTGTGGTCCACAAAAAGGAATATTAGGAAATATGTCAGCCAGAATTAAACCTTTGAGATTAATTGATATGAGATTAAAACATACTTACCACTCTTCTTTGCTCATCTCTCTGATCTGATTTCAATTTGTCTTCTATTGCAACAGCAGCTGATCTGAAAACACACACACACACACAAACACAGACAGACAGACAGAGGCAGGCCAAATATGATTAGTGATGTATTTTCTTTTTAACAATGACAGTACAATGTACCTGCTGGGTAATATAATCAAAACCTTCTCAGCCTTACCAGTTTCAGGTGTCTTCTCTTCTTAAAAGCATCCATTTTTACGGTTTATTTATTTATTATTTACATAGCACCTTTCAAAACAAAGTTACAAAGTGCTTTACAATAAAACGATTTAACAGTACACCAGTAAAGAACAAAAATACCATCAAGATTAAGAAAAAGCCATATGATAAAGTGAATCTTAAGAAGAGACATAAAAGAGGATACAGTGCTTGCCTGCCCCTAAGATCCACAGTTCCGAGTTCCACAGCTTAGGAGCATGGACAGTACAAGCGCGGTCACCTTTAGTAAAAAGCAGAGATTTTGGAAACATTAATAGGGCCATAACAGAGGATCGCAAGCAGCGATCAGACTCATTAGGATTTAATAAATCACAAATATAGGCAGAAAAAATGCCACTACCTAGACAAATCATGTAACGTGAATATCGTACAGTCTGTTGCTCGAGACTCAAAAAAACGAGTTGAAAGCGTACCAAGCCACAGAAGAGATACTGTTTCTTGAGCGCTTTCCGTGAGTGCGATTCGAGACGGAGTGAAACATGGACAAATTCTGCTAAAAACATGTTACCATCTCAACAGCATACAGCATCTGACAGATTTAACTTCCTTCCACTGAAAGTCACCAAAAATGTTCACGTTTCCAGAAGTTCATCACAGACTAAAACATTGCAAAATGAATCCATATATATAGAGTGGTTTCTTTCAAGTCCTCTGAAGAGACACGATCGCTCTATATGACTTAATTAATTTAGACTTTCATTCACATCCATCGACACACATACACACGTACATCAGAACTGGTAAACGGAAGCTTAATAGAAGTGCTTGCTTGATGCGAACCAATCAAATTTTGTCTCTGAGCTTCCACATAAGCCAATGAGGTTTGTTTTCTCGCATCACATGCTAGGTTGAACTTGTTTGAATTTAGGTACATAACCAAGTAAATAAATAGGGATTTTAAGCATATCTTTCAACATTTCAACATTTCAATCCATGACATTCCGGTATATGCTTGATGAAGGTCATGGACTGAAATGTTGTGAGTTAATAAATATTTTGATACATTTGCAAGTGCGGATAGTGTGCACGATTTATGCTCATTTTTTGTTTTGAAGCATATCACAGGTTGGTACAATGTAAGAATGAAAGGCAGGCTGAAGCACATGTTCATTGCATAAATATGTAAAATATATTGCAGTAGGTCTACATATGGTTTATAAATAAGATACATATACTTTAAACCCACTAAAAGCGGTATCATTTTAGTATGTTCTTACACAAAATAAACAAAAAATATACTTTACATGAGTAAAATAATTGTTTTCTCTAAATACACTAAAATGTCACTAAAAGTATGCTTGTTTTAGCATATTTTTTAAGTGTAACTAAGCATATTTTTATTACCAAAGTACTTCTAATATACTTTTTTAAAAATATATTAAACTGCAATTCAATACATTTTTAATGCACTTCAAGTAAGCATGTTAGGAGTATGATTGTACTATAAATATACTGTTGTGTCTTTCCTTTTTAGTTAATAAGACAGAGGATGTTAAAGAAGAGTCAGGGCTACCAATTCAGGAACAGAAAAACTTGTGTCTTTTAATTCTCACATTGCACTTGTATACAGGGAGCAAATTACTTCGTCATCACTACATGACTCCACCGCTTAGTTACATATTAAAGTATTATATTTATTCATACATAACATATACTATCTGAATTTCAAGTACATTTTTAATACATTTATAAGTACTTCTTTTTCACCTGGGACTAATAATTATATATAAATAAGTAGTTTTTTACTGATGCAAATATGTTAAAAACGATGCATCGCAAATGCCAACTTGTATCCAATGCACACTTTTTTTAAATCGATACACTGTATTGTTAACTTTTATGCTGATGCACCGATGTGAATTGGTGAATCTTACCATCCCTACTAGGCTCATTCAGCTATAATAATCAATATGCTGTATGCCAAATTCAAAGGTAAAATAAAAAGGTTAATAAAAAGATGCCCAAAATTTGGATTTCTTTAAAAGCCTGTAGTATGAAGTCCTTTTCTTTAACACACCCTTTACAGTGGCTGAGAAACCACGCTCCAAAATAGGTGACTCAAAAAATCAGTGTGTATTTTCCCATATGCAAAATTCAAGGTTCCGAAAAACCTTGGTACAATAAAAACTGTTGAAAATTGTCATGATGTCAAGCTGGAGTGCCCACAAGCTCCTCTAGAGGGCACTCCATCCTGGACCTTTGCCATTGTTTTATGGACTTAATTTCCCATACACCTCATGCCTAGGAACTGATTGCATACACAGCTGGTTCCAATCAGGAGGACTATAAGAGATGCACACAAACACTGAAACATTGGCCCTGTCCCAAATGGAACACTTCATGTGCACTTTCGGTCTTGCGGACTTGCAATGGCCGCCACGTGCACATGTCCGTTAAGTTCACAAGACCGTATAGTGTCCCATTCGTCATTTTAGCTTTCAAAAGTGTGTGCAGGAGCGCCCCCTTTGCGGCCGCTATGCGCCCTCGGTACGCACTTCTGCCGAGCCAGCAGACTTCTACCCGACAGTCAAAGTGGCATTACGTCACGAAAGTGCAGACTCAGAGGAAGACCGTGAGGGTTTAGAGTGCCATTTGGGACAGGGCCATTGCGAAGTCTTGTTCAGCTGTAAGTGGACACCACTGAGCGTTTTCATGTTTATCTGGCCTTGTTTTCTTTTCTTTTCTTGCCTTGCCTTGCCTTGTTTTTGCCTAGCCTTGTCTGTGTTTTGGACCTTGGACTGTTTCATTGTTTTTATTATTGTTTGCTGCCTGCCTTGACCATTGCCTGTTTTGGATTACTCTTTTGCCTTGCCCTGGATATTGTTGTTTGCTGGTGTTCGACCCTACCTGTCTTGACTACAACCTGTTCAATAAAGCTTGCATTTGGATCTTATCTCCGTTGTCACGCCCAGTCCCGTTACAAAAATTTAGATTTTGCAAAATCATCACACCCTGCATTAAGCCGCTTTGTCGGTTTTAACACACCCTTACATGTGTCAGAGAAATGCTGACTTTTTCAAGTCTATCTCGGTTTAATACTAGCAGCACCATCAGAAAAAAAATAGCGGAAACTTTGTTCCGAGGTGAGGCTGCTCTTGGCGAAGAGCACTGAATGCCCGCTAACACCCTAGAGCTCAGGGCCCGTATTCACAAAACATCTTAAGTTTAAAAGTAGCTCATCTGCCTCGGAACGTAAACATTTTAGAAACATTTGACGATAATGAGCTTGTAAAAAGGTATCACCTTAATCGCGGGGTATTATGACTGTTGTAGAATTTGTCAGGGACAATTTTCCTTTGATTATATCCTTGTTTTCATTTACAAGTTGGCCAAGAATTAACAGCTGTTCTTGCGTCCAGTTTGGTTTTCTTTTACGTTTGCATGTCTTACTATCAGCCATGATTATTCTATTCTGTTAATTAAAAATTGTTTACGATAAGCACACATGTAAGAGGCTGACAATTAGCTGAACATATACTTATTTATTTAGTGACACTTAGCCTGCATTTTAAAATCTTTATTTGAATGTGGCAACATTTTTATTTTTAAACCTTTATTTGAATATGGCAACATAATATCGCACTCTACAATATTTCTATGAACAAAACTCTGACAGAGACTTCGCACCTATAAGCCAATCATTGTGTGCATAGTCGGTAAGTATGCTAACATCATCCATAGTAATGAGGTCTACCCCGCCCTTACTCTTAGCTTAAGACTTCTCTCTATTCCTTAGTAAAAGTTTGTCTCAGCAGCTTTGTGAATATGTTTTAAGAGAAAACTCTTAGCTAAAAACTTTTACTGCTATTTGTAACTCTTAGTGGTAAGAAAAAATGTCTTGTGAATACAGGCCCTGATCTCTAAAAACATTCTTGCCTAAAAAACTCTTAAAACTACATTCTGTGACACAGGGCCGTAACCACCATAGACATTGAGGGGGACAAGTCCTCCCCAATAATCAGAAATTGCCAAACGTCCCCCCCAATATTTGAAATTCTTGCACTGTATATACATATATTGGTCCCCCCCAATGTTCAAGACATGGTTACGGCCTTGCTGTGACACAACAACAGTATTATTTGTAAAATTACAGTGGGTAGGCTCCTCTTGCATGAAGGTCACTGTGAGAAATGCTGCAAATGGTGAAATTGTTTCCATTGTGATGCTGGTAGAATGACACATTGGTGGAAAGACCTCTCAGATTTGAGGGCTGGAATGAACTGTTGTATAAAATTAGATCAATTGGATTCAATATTACTTTTTTTTTCATTTGCAAAAAATGAAAAATGATTTTTTTTCATTTCATTTTCTTTTTTTTTTTTCTTTTTTTTTTCATTATGGGGCAGTCGTGGCCTAATGGATAGAGAGTCGGACTTGTAACCCGAAGGTCGTCGGTTCGAGTTGCAGGTCCGGTGGGAAATGTCAGTGGGGGGAGTGAATAACCAACCACGATTGAGGTGAGACCCTTGAGCAAGGCACCGAACCCAAAACTGCTCCCCGGGTGCCGCAGCAATATGGCTGCCCACTGCTCCGGGTGTATGTTCACTACTGTGTGTGTGCACTTGGATGGGTTAAATGCAGAGCACAAATTCTGAGTATGGGTCACCATACTTGGCCACATGTCACTTCACTTGCAATAATAGCTATAAATATACAGCTGTAATGTCACTCCATGACAAAATGTATTTATAAGCACTATAAATAGAGAGAGAAGGATGACATAAGGTCATGTTTGTTTTTCTTAATCACTAACAGTAGTACTGGTCTCCTGTTTCTCCCTTTTGACTGGCCTGGCTTCAGTATGGATTCAGTGGGAGTGAATGTTATTGAAACTGCAGCTCTGGGGAGACCCTTCCAGCTGGGGATGCTGTATGACTGCAGAAAAGATGCACTAATACCAGGTACCAATGCAGAAATAAAACATTTTACTTGACAGTAAACACCTTTCCCACAGATCCAGATAAATAATACTGTAATGACTTAGACAATGTGACATAATTCAGCGGTAACACTTTACAATAAGGTTCATTAGTTAACATTAGTTAACAACATTAGTAAACATGAACTAAGAATGAACAATACTTCTACAGCATTTATTAATCTTAGTCAATGTTAATTTCAGCATTTACTAATGCATTATTAAAATCACAAGTTGTGTTTGTTAACATTAGTTAATGCACTGTGAACTAACATGAATAAACAATGAACAACTGTATTTTCATTAACATTAACAAAGATTAATAAATAGTGTAATAAATGCATTGTTCATTGTTTGTTCATGTTAAGTAATACATTAAGTAATGTTAACAAATGACACTTTATTGTAAAGTGTTACCAATTCAACAAATGTATGCAAACAGAGAACAATGATAACATAAACATCATAAAGAGAGAAAGAAAATAAGTCTCAGAAGTACCATACATTACACATTAATTTTTCAAATGAAAGCAAAAAATTAAAACACAACTCAAGTGGTCTTTCATAAAAACAGTTTTTATGAAAGACCACTTGAGTTGTGTTTTAATTTTCAGCTTTCATTTGAAAAATTAATATGCCAACATAATGTACCAATGTATGGTACTTCTGAGACTTTAAAAATAAATAAATGAATAAATAAATTTTTAAAAAAAAGTGATAAATGCAACAGAAGATCAGAACATCATTTCACTTGTGGTGTGTTATTCTTCAAGTATGATTAAGACTGATTTATTACTTATCCTGGATCCAGTTACTGGACTTTTTTAATTAATTAATTAATTATTATTATTATTATTTTTTAACACTATTATTTTTTTATATTATTACATTTCAGGAATCACACTATGGGATAAAGAGCAGCTGCAGAAGAATATACGTGCTCATCCTCAGATTAATACACATTTCAATGTTACAGCTTCAGACTCCACTGAAGAAAAGTTTAACTTACTGAACATTGACTGGCGTCTAAAATTAAGTCTTTTGTGTGGACTCATCAGTGTAAGTGGAGCAGCCAAGTATCTTTGTGACACCAAGAAGTCCTTCAAACAACAGAGACTGACTCTACATTATCATTCAACCACCAAGTTTGAAGCACTGGCCATGAATCACTTGGCTTCTGGAAATATAGCTCACTCTGAAGTGTTTGATAATGATACAGCCACACATGTGGTGACGGCTGTGCTGTATGGGGCGGATGCTTGCTTTGTTTTTGATAGAGATGTTTCATCAGATGAGGACAAGAGCACTGTAGAAGGAGAAGTAAAAGCTGCCTTTGAGAAACTAAAGGGCATTTCAGCAGGCGCAGAGATTAATCTGAGCATTAATGACAATCAGAAGACTGCTGTTCAAAAATTCAGTTGCACGTTTTATGGTGACTTCCAGCTACCATCTAATCCAGCCTCTTTTGAAGATGCTTTGAGGGTTTTTGCTGATCTTCCAAAACTGCTGGGAGACAACAAAGAACTTGTAGTTCCATTGAGAGTTTGGCTTTATCCCTTGGACAAACTACATTCATCTGCTGCAAAACTTCAAAAAGAAATCCACACAAGTCTAATAAAAAATGTTGAATCAGTAATCGAGAACTTAAACATCACTGAAATGAAATGCAGTGACCTTCTGAAGGATACACCATCTTTGGCTTTTGCAGGATTTCATAATAAAATAATGCTCATTAAGCAAAACTGCTGTGCCTATAAGTTGAGTCTCATGAAGAAACTTGGCTCTCTGTTGCCAAAAATCCGTGGGGGCATGAAAATGGAAACAGCCCTGATTGATCTTCTTCGTGATCATGATGAATGTCCATTCAGAGGAAGTGATCTTGAGCAATGGATCAAAGAGAAAGAAACAGAATCACTCACAATTAAATCATTACTTAGACAACTGAATGATTCTGGAGCAAAGGTGGAAGAAATTCTAGATGAAATTTTGATGGATCTGGATGTTGAAAATGTGGTTAGCTACACTTTCCCATCATTTGAGTGGCCAGATGTGCTCCTTTCCAAGCAAAAGGCCTTCCTGAGTCCATCAGCAAAAGACCACAATGATGGGAATGCACCTGACCCCGGACAAAATATTGGTTTCTCTGACATCAAAACTAATATGAGAAGAAATTTGACAGTCTTTAAAAACTTGATCAAATCAAAGCCATGTAAACCAACTAAATTTATCATTGCATCAAAAGTGATGAAAAACAATCCAGATTCATATATTGTCATTTATGAAAATAGATCTGAGGAACCCACTTGTTTTACTTATCCCTTAAAACCAGCCTGCCCAGTCATTGAGGAGATCACAAGTGCCAGCGTGGTTATTACAGTGTCTCCATCAGGTCCTGCAGCAGAAGAGCTCAGGTTATTGTATAAAACAAAGGAATTGAAGGACTGGATCCAGCAGTCTCTGCTACAGGGACAAAGTACAGTTACTCTGACAGATCTCAGACCAGACACTGAGTATGAGATCAAATGTGCAGCCGTGGGGAAACTGAACTACAGTGATGTCATCAGAGTTACTACACACCCAAACATCATCAGAGAGGTATGATGCTTGTTTATGAAATACCAGCTAAAAAAATATACACTCACCCGCCACTTTATTAGGTACACCTGTTCAATTGCTTGGTAACACAAATTGCTAATCAGCCAATCGCATGGCAGCAACTCAATGCATTTAGGCATCTAGATGTGGTGAAGACAACTTGCTGAAGTTCAAACCGAGCATCAGAATGGGGAAGAAAGGGGAATTAAGTGACTTTGAACGTGGAATGGTTGTTGATGCCAGACGGGCTGGTCTGAGAATTTAAAAAACTGTTGATCTACTGGGATTTTCATGCACAACCATCTCTAGGGTTTACAGAGAATGGTCCAAAAAAGAGAAAATATCCAGTGAGCGGCAGTTGTGTGGAC
>JAFVLL020036394.1:0-23852 GCA_021397915.2 Tor tambroides | reverse complement strand
TTTAGCATCATTAGCCTTACAGAGTGCCAAGAAGCTCTTTCAGAAGGGCAATTTGGAAAACAAACGCATGATACTTACTTTGTCTGGAGCTGACGTTTGCACACAAAGTGTTGGTATTGATTCCTACACATATTGGGGACTTTACCGATATTTTCCCGGGATATTTCCTTAGACAATGAAACTTAACCACAGTGTCCTCAGCGGCTCAGATGAGGGGAGATTATGGTGACTCCTATGTTTGTTAGTGCATCCCAAAACACAACACTTGAAATGCCTCTTTGGCGCTGACATTGTATCTCCAGCAGCTACAGTAATCAGTAACGTTAATGGCGGAGGCGGAAGCAGCGTCTCACTCAGGGCTGTGTCTCTGCTTATAGGGCAGCATCACTAATGGGCGGGACTTTTTCCCCTCTGTGACGTGAACAGAGGGAGAATCTGAAACAGCTCATTCTGAGAGACTGTTTATGATTTTTTTAGATTATAAATAAATGAGTGGGTGGATTTTTACCATTATAGGCTAGTTGTTTTCACACACTGCAGCCACACACAACTGTGTTCAAACACCTTATAAAAGTGATTTTTGCATAACAGGTCCCCTTTAAATTGTAATATTATTTCACTGTAATACTACTTTTACAGTCAAATAGTTTTCACTGTGTTTTTGATAAAGTAAACGGTATTTGAACTGTAGTGTATATTTTTTCATATTTGCTCTGAAGTGGCTAAAATTGTGGAACCATCATTTTGACCAAACAGCCATTATTGCCAATAAGATTCAGAACGGACAGGACATGCTGATGATACAGAATAACCATTTTTATTTAAATGAGGGAGCGACTGTGGAACTAGCATGATTTTTAGAAAACATAACAGTCAAATAAAAAGCTTAAGATTGAAATCCAAAGTCCATACCATTTCTAACCAAATACCAGAAGCTCATCTAATGTGTTTCTGACTTCTCTTATAAACAATACACTTAAAAACATGAAAGGGACAGAGAAAGAAAGAGAGAAAAAGACAAGTCCAGATATTTCAGTGATTCACTGAATGTGAGATGATGGAAGGACGGAGGACAGGAAGTGATGATGGACGTAAATTGCCCGTAAATCTCGGAGATCGCTTAGAAAGGTGCGTCTGACACCAGAGGACGTCTCAACTCTCTCTTTCTTTGTCTTTCTTTCTCTCTCTCGTTCTCTCGCAAGACTGCTTTCTGCCACTATCAGAATCACACACAACGGCTCATATACACACACACACACACAAAAAGAGCAGCAACCACACAAGGAAGGGGGGCAGGGGGTTTCAAGGTGCAATATTCATCTGGCCAGTCTGACAGGATCTAATACATTTGTTTCAGACGGAAAATTAATTTTCTAATATTAAAAAGGTCAGAAATGAACCATGGCAATACCGGCCCTTTTGTCATCTTTAACAAATTATCCAAAATGCTGTTGTCAGATTGGTGGGGATATCTGGGCCATGATGAATGATCGAGGTAATCAGCCAATCAAAAAGAATCCCTCTCTCTCCATGATAAATGGGCTGGAAAAGCAGCGTTTTACGTGGGAGATAGGTCCATTTGTTTCCTTGTTCTTCCCCTCTCTCTTTCTTTCTCTCTCTCTCTCTCTCTTTCATTTTTCCTAAACAAATACTTGGTGCTCATGGACAGATTATATACACCTGCATCACTAACTTTGAGTCATTTTCTCACCTGCTCACTCGAGAGTGTAATATGGCGAATTGTTTCAGTTTAAAAACCACTCAGGTGACTTTAGTGCTCAAAGAGATGGATTGAACACAAAATCACATCAGTGATGTTTTCAAAATGTACCTAAATATGGGCTTGTTTCTGGCACAAACAAAAAAAACTTCAATGACACCAGTGAAAAAAGGCAATGAAAACACTTAGCATTAATAAACTGAATAATTAGGACCAAAATAGCTGTATCCTCAAAGCAAATACAAAGTCATTGCCAATATCAGTTGTTGTAGAAATGCAATAAACTTTATATTAGTAACTGGTATAATTTGAGCAGTGCTGTGTAATTGGTGTAAAGTGCTCTTTCTGCCAGCACAGGTTTAAACATATTTGGCTCAGAAAGGTATGCAAGCTAGTGTGTTAACCAAGAAAGGTTTGTGCAGTTAAAAGGTGAGTGTTGTAGATTAGCATGCGTTAGCTTAGTATACAGGGAACGGGGATCTGGTGTGTTGACTTGGCATTGAACTCTGCCTGCTGTTGAACCAGTCGCAGCCTTACAGACTAATTAATATCCATGCAACAGTGTTTGTGTGCAGCTGAATATGAGAGTGTGTCTGTGTGGAAGCACGCATTTTCTATAAAAATAAAAAAAATAAAATAATCAGGAGGTGCTTAACCTTCAAAACATTATTTTTCAACCCTGTTAGCCATATGTAAATGCAGGCAACCTAATTTGTATGATTTTGCTATTGCATTCAAACAATAAATTGACCAAAATATTTATTGCAAAAAATAAAATAAAATTAAATAAACCTAAAATTTGAAATTAACTGCTGATAATGGTAAAATATCAGGTCAGATTCAAGGACTTACACAATATTAATTAATATTATTTAATTATAATTATTATTATTATAAAAAATTTATAATATTTGTATGTGTGTGTGTGTACACATAACACATATATACAGTATATGCTAACATATGTTATATTCATATACAAATTAATATTTAAGAAATTATATAAGTATGTTATACAAGTATGCCTTAAATTCACAAGTAAATATTTTTACATTGGTAAAAATCTCTATTTGACATTTTTCTATAAATCTATCTATAATGTTTTTTTATGTTTAGTCAAATAACCGTGAAAAAGTATCATAGTTTCCACAAAAATATTAGGAAGCACTACCATTTACAACATTTATTATTAGAAATATTTCTTGAGCACCAAATCAGTATATTAGGATGATTTATGAACGATCAGGTGATACTGAAGACTGGAAACTTAAAATACAGCTTTGGCATCTCAGGAAAAAAAAAAAAACCCACCCCCCCCCCCCCCCCCCCCAAAAAAACATAAAATAAAATAAAATAAAATAATAAAATTGGTAGAAAAGGTCAAAATAATACTATCAAATAGTATTCAATATATTTTCTTTATTTTTAAGATACTGATATCTGACAAACGACTTAATTAAAACTGCTTAATTACATACTTAAAATGAATTACTTTTTATTCTAGTTTTATTTTTTTGCAATATAACAGAAATGTTTCTTCAGCACCAAATCAGTGTAATAAAATGATTTTTGAAGGATCAGGTGATACTGAAGACTGGAAACTTAAAATGGATTTAAAAATAAAATAAAATAAAATAAATAAAAAAAGGGTCAAAATAATATTATCAAATAGTGTTTCTTTTTAAGATACAGATATCTGACAAAATAATTAAATCTAATTACAAATTTAAAACTAATTAGTTTTCATTCTAGTTTTATTTTTGTAATATAACAGTCTGTTAAACATATCTAATAGTTCTCTCTCTCGCTCAAAAAACAAACAAACAAACAAACAAAAAAAAACATGCCAGTTATGCCTCTAATGCTTTAACAAATAATGGGAGACCAAAGTGTACCATATTGGTGGAATGTGCCAGTGGGCAGTGGGGGCACTGACCCCCTGTCAGTGGGCTGGCACAGAGATTGGCATCCCATAGCTTTGATCTGTGCTGTGTCTAACGTGATTAACCATAGAGAACACAGCCGATGCCAGTCTGGCTTGAGATCTCACATGGCACGCATATTTGTATGTGTCTGTGTTTGCATTTGTGTATGTGTGTGTGTGAGTGCGCTTGTTTTGCATTTGTATGTATTTGTCAGTATAGCTGTAAGATGCTCAGTGTGATGTTGGGGAGGGAAGTGTTTCCCATCCTGATCTCTTCTCCTCTGTTGTGCATACTGGGATGTATTTATCAGTCAAAAACCCTCCACGCCATATTGTGAACAACAACAACAAATGCACAAGTAATCCAAAACTCGATCCAAATCTAAACTGCCTCACAGACATTAGCATCTCATATAAGCTCAACTCACAATAGCATACTTCTCATTCTGCAAGCTGGGATTTCTCTTAATTTCCCAAGATTATTACTTAGCGGGATGAATCTTAAAATCAAGCATAAGAGGCATCAGAATGAATACAAAAGCCATATGATGCCCATGACAAAATTAATATTTTACTTGTGTTGCAGTCCAAATAGTATGTGATAAGAAAACGAGAGTTATCCTCACAGAATACTTCCATAAAATAGATCAATATTTTTATATAAACAGTATAGTATTTATGAAAAAACACACAAACATAATTAATACATAATAATTTAGGCCCTACTTTTTAATTGTAACTTTTGTAGTGTACACATTTTGGGTGTCCCCTGTATAATTTACATCAACAGTTAAGATGATGTCTTTCATATGTAAGAAAATGGACATAACAAAATGATTTCAGGATATCTATCAATAATACTAATCTGATTAAATTGGCATGTCTATTTTTATACTGCATAGAAGTCACAAATATACTGTATATTTACACACAGGAGCAGACTTTGTCAGGTAAACTGCTTTGGTGGAGCATGGGAAAGAATTGAGAAGCAGCTCCATTCTAGAACATTCTTGTTCTACATTAACTGTTTGGTTCAACATTTAAATCTACACTGCTACACAGCAAGCCAAAATATCAACATTGTGTTAATTTCACTGCTCGTGTGACGTCACTACTTGTGGTTCGCACGGGACTGTCAGGATTTGTGCTACACTGCTTTGAGCAACTAAACTCCAGGTGGATTGTTTCTGTAATAAGTGTACTGCAAGTCGCTTTGGATAAAAGCATCAGCTTAATGACTAACTACATACAAGGGAAATAACATTTTCCTGGTTATGTTCCCTTGATGATCCCTCTAAGTGATAGGTGAACTTCTGACTTCATGTGCTTAAACTGGCAACTACTCAAACGTATCATGAGCTTGTTATTAGCAACAACTACACAAAAAAGAGAAAGGGGCACTATGATTTCCCAAACTCCACTAAATCTCTTTAAAAGGACAGAAGGGAATGAAACAAGGACACAAAGTGAGGGATCCAGAGAGAGCTATGAAATGTTTACCTCTCCCCAGAGTCCCTCTCTCCTGCCTACATACACTCTTTCCTCATAAAACCACCATCTTACACATCTGTCTAAACTAGCTGCCTCTGTCTTTTTTCTTTTCTTTTCTTTTCAACTCCGTAAGAGTTGGATATTGAAATGGAATGAAAGGAAGTGGAATTTTACTGAACTACAATTCAGAGAAATTCAACAAGCATTCTGGAAAATGCCAAATACAAATAAAATTATAATATATATAAATACACAAAACATACACACAACCACCATTCAAAAGTATGGGGTCAGTGAGACTTTTTTAAAATAGAAAATAAAAGGCATTAAGTCAGCCAAAAGTGACAGTAAAGACATTTTTTTATAATGTTACAAAAGATTTCTATAACAAATAAATGTTGTTCTTTTGAATCCTGAAAAAGTATCACAGCTTCCACAAAAATATTAAGCAGCACAACTGTTTTTAACATTTATAAGAAGACATTCTTGAGCACCAAATTAACATATGTTACCCTGGATGACAAAACTAGTCATAAGGGTTAAATTGAATTTTTACATAATCTGAAAGTTGAATAAATAAGCTTTCCATTGATGTATGGTTTATTAGGATAGGACAATATTTGGCCGAGATACAACTATTTGAAAATCTGGAATCTGAGGGTGCAAAAATATCAAAATATTGAGAAAATTACTTTTAAATTTGTCCAAATGAAGTCTTTAGCAATGCATATTACAAATCAAAAATTAAGTTTTGATATATTTATGGTAGGAAATTAACAAATTATCTTCATGGAAAATGATCTTTACTTAATATCCGGATTTTTGGCATAAAAGAAAAGTCAATAATTTTGACCCATACAATATATTTTTGGCTATTGCTATAAATATACCTGTGAAACATAAGACTGGTTTTGTGGTCCGGGGTCACATCTTAGAACGATTTCTGAAGGAATCAATTAATTTTATTAGATAAAAAAATATACATATTAAAACATAAAACACACAAAAATATAGAAATATAAATTGTAATAATATTTCTGTTTTTACTATATTTTTGATCAAATAAATGTAGCATTGGTGAGCATAACTGTATTTTTTATGTAATGACAGACTTCAAACTGTTGAAGTATTTTCAGACAGATTTCCCGAACACACTTCATGTTTGCTACCGGTCGATTAAACCGATGCTTTTGTGTTAAGGTGATTGGGGTGCTCAATCAAATGAAGCAATCAAGTAAGAGTTGTAAAGCTGCTTGTTTGGATCCATTTAGGACCCATGGAAAGTGTGCGACTACGTTACTATGGAACGTTCCTCACATCTAATTTCACGATGTAATGAAGCATACGTGTGTGTGTTTGTCGGGATGTGAGGGACATGAGCAGATCACTCTGCTGTGAAGCAACACATTGATCAGTGTGTCAGGCCTGGGGGAAAGGTTAAGCCGCGTGGCGCTGCCCTCCGCTCCTGAGTGTGCCTGCCGGTCTTATCAGGATGTGAAAGAGCAGGAAAGGGCAGACGATTCCCAGGACAGCATCTGACCTTCACTAATCCAACAACCTCACTCCTCTGCTATAATTAACATAAAGGAAGTTGAGGCAGCGCTTTCTCAAACAAAAGACAAGACAAGCGAGAGTGTGTGTAGGAGACTCACCTGGGCAGAGGTAGTGCAAACACTCACATAGATACACTCATTGAAAAAAATGCTGAGTTGTAGCTGCTTTGAATAGTACATTGGTTCCTATATGCTGAGCCAGGTTGTTATACATACTATATATAACCTTGTGTTTCAAAGACAGTGTGTAAGTGTGTGTTTTTATTAAAGCTCAATGTTAAAATCCTTTCTCCTAACAGTTTAATATATAGAGAATTAGAATTAGAAGTGCACCATGTGGCTATTTTTCCCCAAAATATAATACACTGCATTTCACTGGTGCACTGAAACCTTAGACAGTCTGTTAGAACAGCCAAAGGAACTTTCAATGGAATATTTTTTTCCACCAGAAAATTGCTGCTTTACTATAAGGATACTCACTGGGTCTTGGTTCATTTGGACAATGAGTTGTTTGACGGCATGTAGAGTGGGATGGGCCCAAGGGGAAGGGTCCTGCCAATGACGGTTCAGATCGAAGCCCATTAGAGAACACCTAAAATAAATGCAAACAAATCAACAATTCAACTCAATAAAACAATGACAAAAAAACCACCAACACTTTCATCTTTTTTGGCAGACCTCACAGAGAGGAAAAAGCTGTGCAAAGTGATATCACAGTGAATATGAGCATATTTGATGTTTAATAGGTAACTATGAGGAGACTTTGGACCAATAAGATTCCATGTGGGCGGGGCTGTGAAACCACAACCTTTCATGTTATTTACTATTGGTTTGAACATCACAGATAAGCTCAAAATGAAATCCACACACATTCTGTGGTCAGAACTGCAGAAAAATCACACACACTTTACATGTCCACTTGTGCGGAGCGAGCAGAGAGAGATGAGCGGCAGGCTCATGCAGGGCATTGTGGGATTGACAGCGGAGAGGTGTACGCATCGAAAAGTTGTGACATATTCAACATTATGCAAATGAGAGGTGAAAAACATCAAATCACTGAGGATGAATGCTGTGGCGTCTGTCATAAACATTTCAAAATCAGCAGATTTGCATTCATTAGAGTTTCTGGTTTTAATGACTTTAATTCAGATTTAAAAGTTTACACAGTTTCATTGTGGCTATACTATAATAATTTATATGTAATACTTTAATGAACATACACTATATTGCCAAAAGTATTGGGTCGCCCCCTTCTAATGAACAGGTTTGACTATTTTAGTAATTTCTATGAGTACAAATCTTAATGTTAAAGCACATAATGATATTCTAGGAAATTGTGTGCTTCTAATATTATAGCAACTGTTTGGACAGGACCCTTTTCTACTCTAACATGACAATGCCTCTGTGTATAAGGCAAGGTTCAAAAAGAAAATGATTGATTCAGTCAGTGTGGAAGAACTTGACTTGTCTGCATAAAACCCAAGTCCTAATCCCAGTTTAACACCTCTGGTGTGACTGTACATACAGACCTTGAGCCAAAAACTCATCACCAAACACCAATGACTTTTACATCTGGTAGAGTCATTTTAGACACTTCCAAAACTGTTGCAACCGAGATGGAAATACAATTTTTAAATATTTGCCCAGAATTATGTTCCCATCGTTGTTGCCACAGATTTGGGTGCATTTTCTGTTCTAAAGAAGGGTGTCCCAATACTTTTGTCTATATAGTGTATGTACAAGTCAATGGTGTTTGGTGATGAGTTTTTGAAACCAGAGTCTGCATTTACAGTCACACCAGAGGTGTTAAACTGGGATTAGGACTTGGTTTTATGCAGACCAGTCAAGTTCTTCCACACTGACTGAATCAATAATTTTGTTTTTGAACCTTGCCTTATACACAGAGGCATTGTCATGTTAGAAAAAGGGTCCTGTCCAAACTGTTGCTATTATATTAGAAGCACACAGTTTCCTAGAATATCATTATATGCTTTAACATTACGATTTGTACTCATAGAAATGACTAAAGTAGTCAAACCTGTTCATTAGAAGGGGGCGACCCAATACTTTTGGCAATATAGTGTATTTTGAAGGAAGAGTACTCACCTTCAGGCCATCCAAGAAGCAGATGAGTTTGTTTGTTCATTGGAACAGATTTGAAAAAATTCCATCACTTTCTCACCAAATGGATCCACTACAGTGAATGAGTGCCGTCAGAATGAGAGTTCAAACAGCTGATTAAAGCATCACAATAATCCACATAAGTCCTGTCAATCAGTTAACATCTTATGAAATAAAAAGCAACCGTACATGTTTGTAAGAAAAAATGCAAATCCACAATCCATTATTGTAACGTTTTTATCGGCTTTATGAACTCTCATTCTGACGGCACCCATTCACTGCAGAGGATCCATTGGTGAGCAAGTGATGTAACGGTAAATTTCTCCAAATCTGATGAAAACATCGTGGATGACCTGAGGATGAGTACATTTTCAGCAGATTTCCATTTTTGGGAGAACTATTCCTTTAAAAGCAATCGTGACACACACTAAAGACAACCATACCGCTCTACATTTACAGACAAAAGTGGCGTCTGGTGTTTTGGGCAATATTAGGAGTTTTCTTCTTCCACACCATTGGACATGTACAGGTCTCTGTTTGTTATTTTCCTTTCCCCAAGGCAGTGGACCGATGTGGGGAATGGACAGATGCCTGAGTCCCTGCTGCTGTCCAGCTGAGACTCTGTGACTGTGACTTTGAACTGAACCTGTAGTCAATGCTGCTGCTCTCAGAACAACACTAATCCCCAGTCAGCAAGGATTGATCCCATGTCCCCTACTGCATCTGCTTTCTCTCTCTCTCTCTCTCTCGACCAAAAAACTACTGATTCAGCACAGAGGGAGAGAGAGAGATGGATCTGATCTCTAATTATGGACCTCAATGGCTCTCGTTGAGGCAGCATCAGTTAAAGTTGCTGTCGAGAGCACCTTTAAGGGTCAGTGGTGGGCTGGCATATGTCGTATGTCAGCCCTGTCACCACCATTGAACCATTGAGCCGCCTCTGCAGCCCTGCAGTTCATAAGAGCCGTCACAAGGTGGCAGCCACTGATGCAGTTTCTGCGGGCCTATGGGAAAACACAGCGAGCCACTGATATATTCAGAATGATCGCCACCATTATATAAACGCCAATAATGGGATTAGGAGTGAAGACAACACCTGCCGTGCATGACCAACTGCAGCCCTAATGTAGCGAGGCCACTGCAAACACACACACACACACACACACACACACATTTGTATTACATTCACTTCTGTAGACTTTCACTTCACGTGTGTGAAATACCTCATAAAAAACTGACAGATAAGGGTCTTTTGAGTATGATGACATATTATTATTATTATTATTATTATTATTATTATTATTATAAATACATACATACATGACTATTCTAAAGTTTATGGTCTGTTCACTTCACTCACTGTAAAATGTCATAAAACACTGACAGATCTTTGCTTTGAGTATGATGACAATATAATAATAATAATAATAATAATAATTATTATTATTATTATTATTATTATTATTATATACATACAGGACTATTCTAAAATTTATGGTCTGTAAGATTTGTGTGTTTTTGAAATAAATTTCTTATGCTCACCAAGGCTGCATTTATTTGATAAATACAGTAGAAACTGTGAAATATTATTATAATTTTATATAAATGTTTTCTGTTTAAATATGTTTTTACATGCAATTCATTACTGTAATGTCAAAGCTGAATTTCCAGTCCAGTCTTCAGTGTCACATGATCCTTCAGAAATCATTCTAAAATGCTGATTTGGTGATTAGGAAACATTTATTATTATTATCATCAATGTTGAAAACAGCTGTGCTGCTTTATAATTTTGTGGAAACCATGATACATTTTTTTCAGGCTTCTTTGGTGAATAGAAAGTTTAAAAAGAACGCAAGGTAAGTATTTACTGACACATTTGAATTGCATTTTTGGTGAATCAAAGTAAATTAAAATGAATAAAAGTGATTTAAAAAAAAAAAAACTTACTGACCTATACATATAGATTAAATGATGACATTAAAAAATGTAATAAATAAATAATTAAATAACATTTATAAATCTAATAATATACATAGAAAATCTGTATTACATTCAAATGACTATGTGATATTGGAAACTAATATATGCATGTTGCATGCATTAAACATACAATGTAAATATAATATAATTTAAAATATTATATCATGTGTGATCGTTTCAGCTGACCTGTAGTTTCCCAAGTACACACCGTCAGGGTTGAGCATGGGAACGATCTTAAAGATCACATGATCACGCAGGACCTGAGCGATGGGATGCTGGCTGACCAGAAAGTCGATGACACCTGCAGGAAAGACAAATACATGCAATAAAGTATAACACTTGACACGCAAAAGAAGTTCATCATATCAAATTGAGTTTAAAACACAAAATAATAATTGGACAGCAAATGGCATTAAAATCAGCGAAGGATATCAGAGTCACACATCTCCAGTCAATACAAATGAAAAAGACTAGACAACAGAATGAAAGAGAGAGATTTATACCTCTGAGAATCAAAGATCATACTAATTAGAGCAACAAAATGAGAAAGAGACACAGACAGAGGACAGACAGAAAGAATGGCAGCGAGTGAGGAATGTCGATAGTGGCGGTCACCAGTTGTCCTTCCATTTGCCCTGTACTGAGAGCAAATAATTGACAGGTAAACAAGAAGCACAGAAAGAGAGAGCAGGAGTGTGTGTGTGAGAGAGGGCAGACCCCATCTCATTCCCCCATCTTCCTCAACCCCTCACCCACTCTGTCCTGCTCATTAGTGCTAATGGAGGCATAACAAGCTCTCTAATTGAGTCAATGTGGCACAGAGGCAGGCCACACTGCTATGCTATCTAATTGCTTGAAGTTCCTATATTTATTCATGCATATCCGCATGTGTGTGTGTTATTAAGGTGGCAGGGCAGGTGACTTTGAAGCTTTGTACTGACCGAACTTCAGTTAAGCGTAAAAGCCCTCTTCAGAATTACAACAAGGTTGAACTCAATAATTAGCTGCATGCAGATTTAGGCTGAGACAAACCAGTATTAATCACATCAAATGACAGTCCTAAATCATTTGGATGCACACAGAAGTTATAGACTGACTGTTTTGTTTTCAGTGGCAAATTATAATGCAGGATGACGGATGGCAGAAGTCATGCAGATATATACATAATACACATATACAAACAATACTATTTAATACTGGTAAACGAAACAAAAACAATTCAATTTCATTTAACATTTTAGAAAATGTGAGTGTTCGAAATGATGTTGTGGGTGGTTGCCAGTGCCTGATGGCCAACATCTAACACCCATCTAACCCACAGCACTTCCATGAAATATTTTAAGACAGGGGTCTTCAAACTTTTTCAGCTCAAGGGCCCTAAAATAACCTGTGTATGGTACATTATTAATATATTTACATACTTTGATTTTAGAGAAATGTCATGACTATTCTATATATACAGAGGTAAAAATACTGTGCACTACTGTTTAAAGGTTTAAGGTCAGTATTTGTTTTTAATTAATGGATGCATCAAAAGTAACAGCAAAGACATTTATAATATTACAAAACATTTCTATTTCAAATAATTGCTGGTCTTTTTAATTTTCTATTCATTAAAGAATCCTGAAAAAAATGTATCATTGTTTTCACCAAAAAAAAAAAAAAAAAAAACAAAATTAAGCAGAACAAAAGTTTTTAACACTGAGAATAATAAGAAATGTTTCTTAAGCACCAAATTAGAATATCATAATGATTTCTTAAGGATCACGTAACATGAAAACTGGATTAATGACTGCTGAAAATTCAGCTTTACCATCATAGGAATAAATTGCATTTTAAATTAAAATAAAATTAAATAGAAAACATTTTAACATTTAACTTTTTTTTCAAGAAATTATGAGTGGTTATGAGTAAAACTCATCACCATGTTGTTTCCAGGGTGTTGCTTTAGATTTGTTGATACTGATAATTGATATATTTCATATATTTTTGCATTTTCATTTCAGTTTGAGATTCAATTAGTTAGAGCTGAAACAAAAACTAGCAGACCTCCTTCAGTACCGCAGCATACTTTCTGTTGAAGACCCCCATTTTAGGGGGGCAAAGATAGCCGATAATGATTTTACATTAAGCTTTGGAAACATAATCCACCTGTGAAAAGACTGCATTGTATCATCATTTGTCAAGGACAAAGTGAAAGCAGACTTTTTCTATAGAATTGATGTTATTGATGAAAATGGGCATTTTGTCAGACTGTTGTGTCAGCAAGTGTTGTGCTCTGTGACAGGTAAGGTCTTTGCATCTCCGGCTTTAAACAGATTTAGGAGTGATGCAGAGAAGGTGAGCTGACACTTCCTCTAATCTGCCGTACACTCCCTGACCTCCTGTTTTTCTGCTCATCCGCTGACCTTCACTCACAGCGGAGCCCAGAACTTAAAGTACAAAAGAAAAGTGTTCTGATGAAACGCAGAAGCCCAGCGAGGCCAACCATCCTTAACATTGGTCAGTGTTTTGTATTTCAGCAGATTACAGGATCTCAGGACATCATCGGGCTGCGTATGTGTGTGTGTGTGTCGAGACGAGACAAGGTCTTACCCTGACAGATGAAAGAAGCAGGTGATTCTCCAGGGTGAACACGGGCTGTGAGAAACACCACCCGCTTTTCTCGCTCTTGGTTCAGATGGGCTGAAACACACACACAAACGCAGAAAGGTTAGTCTCAGCAGGTAGAGGTCTTGGCAGGACAGTGTATGTGTGGTCAGGAGCCATATGTCTGGGCCCTGGAGTTTCAGACCTCAGACATGCAGCAGGAAACCCAGTATGACAGGACAGGAGTGACAGGAAATGTCAGAGCTAATGAAGACTCCACAGGAGGACAAAACACAATGAGCTGCTGATCACAAGAGCAGGAGAAAAACATCTTGTGGCTGGCGAATGTACATGGATCCTCAAGCGCCTACATCTTTTCAATTAAGACTTTAACTACACCAATTTAATATTAAATTAATAAAAGCGCCCACCCCGAAGCCTCTGTGATGAGGTCTAATGTTCTAGACCTCTTTCAACGTACATTTATTGGATTTTTTCAGTTTTGTTGGATTGCTTAGAAAATGAATAGCACTGCTCTTTTCAATAAGCTTCATCATTTGAAGCATATAAAAACGGTGCGGGGTGACTTGTGCACCAAAGTTGCTCAATAAAGATGCTTTCCTTAGCATGTACCACTAATTAGCATTTAATTAAGACAATATGTACTCAGTATTTGCTAAAAGCAGAAGTTTATTATCCATCCCCATCCACTCAGACCATTTATGTAAATTAAGCTGCAAAAATGGGTCATTCAGAAACAGTCATTAAAAGTTATTAAAGACAGTAAGAAATACACCAGTATATAGAGGTTGGCCAATCATAATAGAGGTCATTTATATATAGAATGCTTAAAGTTATAGCAAATAGCCTATTTAATTCAAAGGGTCAGGGATAGGGGTAAAGCGTTCATGTAAAACTAAACTGTTTTGGTTTACAAAAACCTGAAAAACCTTATAAGCAGGCTTTGGTGAATATATTAAAAGCTACTTTTTTCATCCCTTTTAGATTTTCTGGCAGATAGAAATGTTAAGGTCACTGCGTTTAAATAGGATAAAGGCAGCGGCTATTTGCACTAAGTGCAAATAGCATTTTTTTTAGCGATAGATACTATTTACACTGAGTGTAAATAGCATATTTTTTAGCGATAGATACTATTTACACTAAGTGTAAATAGCGATGAATGCTATTTACACTGAGTGCAAATAGCAATGGATTCTATTTACACCAAGTGAAAATAGCAGTATTTTTTAACGATATGCTATTTACACTAAATGCAAATAGCTATAGATTCTATTTACACTATGTTAAAATAGCAAGATTTTCTGCTATTTATACTACTTATTGCAAATAGTGGCAATTATCTGCACCTTAGTATTGTAGTACATTATAAAACAGTACGCAATAATAACGTATTGATTGTAAATTATAGTTTTAATTCAAATTAATAAATGGATGCCACCTTATTGGGACAATAAAGCCCTCCCTACACCTACCCTAACCCTACCCAATACATTTATTTTCAACTTTTTGATTATTTCCTTCATTTTTATTGAAAATAAATGCCTTTCTGATGCGATATGAGATTTGAAAAGGGAGAAAAAAAGTTCGGCAAAAGGCGGACTTGAACTCGGGTCGATCGCGTTAAAAAGAATGCGCCTCACCATCTATGCCACCGAAACTGACAATGAATTGGGGTCTTTCTTTAGTGTTGACTAACCCAATCACACGTTAGTGGGCGGAGTTACTGTAAACAGCCTTTGCCAACAAAGCGGCTATTTGCACTTAGTGTAAATAGACACTCCGTTAAATAAATTCAATGCTGTCAATAGAATAAGTATAGAATAAAATAATTGCTTTGTATAATAAATAAAATGAATCTGATGATTCCCAGCCAGTATTTAGAAAGCACAACAAAACCTATGTTTTAAAACTTATGTCAATTTTTGCTGAATTCCATTTATTAATATAAATATCAATGTCAACAACAACAACAACACCACTAATAATAATAATAGGACTTTAACAAAAATTATAAAATGCTACAAAACTATATGAACCTTTTAAAAGTTATAGCCCTTTCTTAGTTTTTGGTAGATAGGATTTTAAGGTTACTGTGTTTTTAAATGAATTCCATTTTAGGTAGTTCATCATGGATGCAATAATAACTCCTAGATCTGTTTCCAGATATTTCGTCCTCTTCTACTCTTTTACAATCTCCAAAATGATACATAGAGGAATTTAATGCAGCGTAAATCAAATCAGTCCCTCTTTGTGAGCGATGCCAGTTGGGAATGGAATGGCAATACCATTCGAGTTAATGAAAAGAAAGGCTGGACGAATGCGAAAGGACTGCCAACAAAAGCTCCTCTTTAAAAGTCTGATGCGCTTCCAGGCAGAGAAGCAAGCACATTTTAGTCTCAGAGCACTCTGTTCCTTAAGGCTGGACGCTACAGGAACGTGCACGATGGGGAATTCGTTCGGCCTTCACGGTTTTCGCCGTGGGTTGTCCAAACAGGTAAGTCAGGAAGAACTTCTTCTAGCAAGAAAATCACATAAGGATCAAGAATTTACACCTGTAGGGAGATAGAAGCACAAGCGCGCACACACACTTGCAGTATATAAGGCCACTGTTATCACTTTCTATTAGCAGGCACATAGATAAAACACAGTTTTTAAAGAACAGACACTCATGACTAAAAATGCTAAATTGGTCTTTGAACTAATATGGATGATTCTATTCAATGCAGAAGTAATGCATCAAGATGAAAAATGAACAGGCACTGTCTTACGTGTGTGTTTGAGTCAGAGGAGTATCACAGAATTAATAAGGCACAAACGCACATGCGTGCTGATGCCTCAGCAGTCTGAGGAATAACAGAACACAGGTCAATCCTCAAAGATATCCTCCTCACTTCCAGACTTGACCACGAATGAAACATTAAAATATCCAAATGCATTATTCAGCAGGCTCCTTGAATATTATATCCATCCATCACTAGCTGTAAAGACAAGCATGGCCTAATACATTATGTCTATGGTGACTCGGGCTCCCGTGGGGCCGTCTTTAAGTCTGTAAAGGATTGCGAAGGCTGAAGGGAAATGATTAGAACTGTACCTGAGATCATTTTGGCAGTTTTGCTCTTAAAGCAGTTCAAGGAGTTGTCTCAAAGGTGGCTTTTACTAGTAGCAAGAGGGATTGGATTTATAAAAATCTACTGTGGTAACAACAGCTTCTGCCAAAGTACAGTTATTGCTGCTACAAGAAAAATGTGGTAAATTCACCACCACTTTCATCACAAAAAGAACGCTAGATTGGTCCAGTCCTGAATGCTGACTGGTCAATAAAGTGTTCCAGGTACAGTATTACATAATACCTCTGCACACCAACATAGGGTTTTCAAACTTTTTGATGCCACAGACCCCAAAACATGATTAGAAAGGACCCCTTCCTAAAACTCAAAAGGTGACTTCATATTATAAAATAAAGACCCACTTTATACTGTAAAAAAATTCTAAATAATAAAAATAATGTCATAATTGTATTATCTGGAAAACGTCAAAAGTGTATTTCGTTTCTAATAAGCAGAATGAAACAGTAATTATTATTATTGCATTTTTCTTTTTGTACAATAATTATTTATTATTTATCATCTTTCTCTAAACTCTTCACTGGCCCCAGCACTCCCTTATCCCCTGCCATAAAGACCATGTTGCTTTAATTTGCCTAAAAATATTGTTTCAATAATATTTCATATACTACTACTACTAACAATAATAACATGTACTACAATTACTAATATTTATCATCATGGTCACACTTTTAAGGTCCAATTCTCGCGATTAACAAACCATTGACTTTTGCCTCTAAAAACTCCTAATTTGCTGCTTATTAATAGTAAGGTAGTTGTTAAGTTTAGGTTTTGTGTAGGATTAGGGATGTAGAATATGGTCATATAGAATAAATGCTTTATAAGTACTAATAAACAGCTAATATGTTAATAATAGGCATGCTAATAAAAAACTAGTTAATAGTGAGAACTGGTCCCTATACCAAATATTTTTATGTAATGTAACACTGCTCCGGGTGTGTGTTCACTGCTGTGTGTGTGCACTTTGGATGGGATAAATACAGAGCACAAATTCCGAGTATGGGTTACCATACTTGGCCGCATGTCACGTCAACTTTCACATTCATAGTACATTTATATGTATTATTTTAAATAATATTTTAGAATATTATTATAAAATAATTTAACATGCAATTATATTATTATATTACAGTAGTATTATTATACAGCACTATTGGTATATAGTTGTAACAATGCTGGTGGAAACTATGGCCTCCAAAGTACATATTTGTAAGGGTAGTTTCCATCCTTTTCATAGTCACTGCACAGGGTGTAGCAGAAAACTCCACTGCAGTGAACAGATGATTATCTGTCATGTAAAGCAACTGTTACCACATGGATGCACGCACGCACACACACACACCGCCCTCCCATGAGACTGCCTTGTCTTGTATGGCCGGTCAATAATATACCACGGCCTCTCTCGCTGTGTCCTAAACGACTCCGGTGATCGTTGAGCTCATTGCTATGTACACAAGCCTAAGATCTTATTGATCTCATCTGGGTTTGTGCTGAGCTGTAGGAAATGCTGATTGCCGCTATGCTACGTTCACCCATATATATTCTAATCTGCTTCCTGGGGGCCTGAAAACACTTCAGCATGGGCTGCAATCATAAAACATTCGTCGAATTTTACAGGAAAATTTCTCTCGCCGCCTCTCTCCCCCTCTCTGTCCTTCACAGAGATGGATGGCTTTGCCATTCAGAAGTCTCAGTGGAAAGGCTTGGGCATTTGCTGGAAATGTGAGCGCTTGCTTTTCAGCAGGCGCTGGGTGTGTGGCTCCATCAGTTATAAATCCCACCTCAGGCCCGACCCGCCGCAAACAAGCCATCGGATGTAAAACAGTGCAGCAGCCTGGAGGCAAACGCTACACTTAGACGTGCGGGACAGATGGGGCGAGCCGCGTGTTTACGTTGCGCCGTGCCTATAGACCTCCCTCCCCATTAAAGCGAACAGCCCAGAAACATTCATTATGAGTCACTTGCAGCCATTCCATACGGTTCTTTTCGGAATTAATACTCTGTAAGATGTATTTTTAATGTTCATTTGCGTCAGTGTTTTTATCAGCGTTTTCCAGAGGGCCTGCAGCTTAGCAGAGAGCAAACGTTTATCTTTATGTTGAGAACTGCTGCGTGAGCTCTCTTTCTTTTCATTTCTCTTGCTCTCAAAACACAACACATGTCGGACTTGGAGTCCTTTGACCTGCAGGTGGTGCTAAAGATCAACAACAGGCATCCAATTCACCACCTCCAACCCTGCAGAAAAGGCAGAAAAAACTCTTATGAAACAAGACAAATGTGCTTCAGCAATCGGCAAAGTTTTTTTCCCTGCCCGTTTCGCTGCATCAGTGCTTTTCTTACACTCTGTTTTCCTTTGACACCCGTCAGGCGTCCTGATGCCTTAATGTATGAACGTTACCTTGACCGATTTCATAACCTCGCCTCTCCCGTTTACCTATAAGAACCTGCTGGGACATAAACAAGCACTCTCTCCTATAGATGAGACACGCTCCCAATTAGACCATAAAGCACCAGTAATGGGCTGACTCTTTTAAAAGGACTCCACAGGCCCGCTGTATATCTCCTTTAATGGTGCTGCCGGCTCGGTAGCGATGGGAATCCCTCATCTCAAAGAAGATCCCACCACTCCAAATCATACGAAAGGTCAACAGCCCTGTTCGGCTCCTTCTACTGCTCCTCACTTCCATTAGAAAAGGAATGAATGAAAGGCGGAGGGGAAAACAAGAGTGAGACGGGGGAGAAATTTTATGTTGACAACCTTGGCTGAGACAACCACCTCAGCATATTTCTCACCCGAAAGCACAAGTCCCCACGTTACCGCCCGACGCGAGGAAATAAAAAATTAAATGCAAGTGTATTATGATCAGGTGTGATAAATATGTAAATGGCGTCAAAAGAAGAGAAGTGTCTTTGACAAAAAGTGAAAAATCTAATGGATTTTGAAGGTTATGCAGATTGTGCAGTTCGGCTTTTCTCCTGCGGTCGATGTGCCACTTTTAATGCAAGCTGATAAGACATGAAAAGGGCCCTGACGTAACACAATTACCTGGGATCTTTAAGAGAGCTGGAACCCGAGCAGATCAAATTCAGCAGAAATGGCAGCTTCGCTCTGTTCAAGACGAGCCGAGTAAGTTTCATCACGCCGGCCTGAGATAGATGACTCAAACATGACAGGCTGCATTTATTTCTGCTGTGTCCTTTCTGTTGGGTCAGACGACGCAGAGTCCAGATCTACTGCTCAATAACCACATGCCCTCCATTATTATTAGCATTACTATAATGACATGCAGAAACGCACAGCGGGGTCTGAAAGTCTGAAAACACCAGTGAAAATGTTCTCTAATTTAATACAATGACTATTATCTTGTACCATTGTACTACCATAGTTTTCTGGACATGATGGCGCTATGGTAAAATGATGCTTTTTGGATATGAACATCATACTTTCTATGATACATTTCCAAAATAAAAGACTGTACCATGCTTATATATACATATATATATATATATATATGTGTGTGTGTGTGTGTGCATGTATATATGCATGTATGTATGTATGATATAAGTATCGCTTTTTATTTTTCCTCTTTCCTACTACTTGTTTCACTTCTGTTTCAGTTTTTATAACCATTTCTTACTGTGTGTAAGTTGTTGTTGTTGTTTTTAAAATGTGTTTGGCTCAGTGTTGATGTCTGTATTGGTTATTAAGTTTTAGTTTTATTTAATTTTAGTTATTTTAGTACTTCATACTACATGGAAATGAAATAATATATGTATATATATTGAATTTATTTTTATATGTATGTATATGTGTGTAGCTGTACATACACATGTCGTTGTTTTTTTGGTGTTTGGCTTAGTGTTATGTTAGAATCATTATTATACTCATACCTTTTGTTGTTTTAATATTTTGAATTGTTTTTAGCTTTTTTTTTTTTTTTTCATTTAAATGTTTAGTTTTGAAATGTTGTTGTATGCATTTGTCTTTTTTATTTATTTTCTGAAATGTGTGTGTATATATAGTATTTACAGAGTTTTGACTGTTACTTTTTCTTATTTGTAAGTCGCTTTGGATAAAAGCGTCTGCTAAATGACTAAAAGTAAAGTAAAGTATGTGTATATGTATATATATATATATATATATATATATATATATATATATATATATGTGTGTGTGTGTGTATATATACACACACACACACACACACACACACAGATAGCTAGATAGATTGATAGACAGACAGACAGACAGATAGATAGTCTATATAATTATCTCTCTCTGTCACTATCACTGCACCATACTATTGTCACAGTACTTTTCTGTAATAACAGATGCAGTAAATGAATATATATGCCATAAAAATAGAGCAAATTATTTTTATGGCTTCCAAAAGAGTGTTTATGTCTCATTAGTGGTGGGAGGAATACACAGTCTTGGTTTTGTGCCCTCTAACCTCCACCCCAGGAGGACGAGGGCCTTCTTCCTCCTAAAGCATTCAGTTATTCTGAACGGCACCCGGCACCTTCACGCTGGAGTGAATTAGCATCAGTTTGCAGCAGCAGTGGAATGACACGCTCGCCCGTGTGTGCGTCATATCAGCCGACACGGACTAGCTGTAAATTGTCAGTAGTGTTAAATTTATACAGGGCGCAGGCTGCTGTACAGGGTGCTGGAGCCGAACAGTCATCAACCTCCCTCTTTCTCTCGCTCCCATCTCACTTTATTCTTCAAGGACAGGGCTTTAAAAGAAATAGAGCTTTACGCCTGTGGATTCCTGCCTGTGTACAGGTCAGGTGGAAGCAGAACAGGCAGTACGCTCCGCGTCTCCTCGTGGATTTTCTTCAGCCAGAAGGTCATAAACCATTTTTCACCCCAGGGCTCCTCAATGTTACTCTCTCACCTCAAAGCATCAGACTAGCTCTTCAATCTCAGATCTGATTCTATTCAAACGCCGCCTCTCTGAAAGAAACCCTTTGAATACATCCATCTCATTCTTTTACATCGCATTTATCGGCAGCAGTTGGCCAGATCGGGGCCGCCACAAAGCCGGACTGTGAAAGGACCGTGTCTGAGTCAAAGTCGAGGGGATAACAGAGGTCAGACCAGAGGAGAAAGGGAAGAGAAAGTGCGTGCCCAGGTCAACAACCCACTATACGTGATCCTAAGTCAGATCTCAGCCTGTAAGTGGAAGCTGAAGTGAGCAATCAAGGGCCAGAGAGATTCTGGTTCCCACATTGCACTGTATGAAGCGAGTCACTCCAGAGGATTACAATGGCATGTTGTGACACTGGTATCAGACGGAGCTGAAGAGAGATGGAGAGACAGCAAAACTCAGCATGTAAATACAACTCTGAACCCTCTTAAGCCTCGTAGATGGTCCGGAGGGATAAAAGCACTGAGTGCGGGGTGATTAGAGATCGATTTAGCGCAATCAAGAACCCCCTCTCTCGCTCACGCTCATCTCCGTGAAATGGAGAGATCTCTGTTCTCGACAATTTCACGACAATTGAGGTTGAGAGAGGTGGAGGAAGTGTCAGTCGAAAGGCTAGAAAGAGACAAAGAAAGAGAATCGTGCAGCGAGAAAAAGAAAAATAGTCATTTAGTGGGTGGTCATTGCTCGTTGCTTGTTTTAGTCAAACAAAGACCTTGAGAAGATTTGTGTAGCAGAAGCGGCTACTAATTAGGTTAAAAAGGAAAGGTCGACCTGTGATCCAGCCCCTGTGGCAGAGATGGAGGACTTTGAGAACGAGTCATTCAAAATGTTGAATACTCTGAAATGTATGAATGTCATTGCATTGAAATAAACCAGGTTTAATAGGTTTTAAACGACAAAACTATGTGTATACTACTCAAAATGAAGAGAAAAAGGACATTTTGCTGTTAAAGTGAACTATCAGTGCCATGGTTGTGCAAATTCAGAGCAGAAGAATTCCCTTTAAGTTCTTGAGTATAATTTGGGAGAGTCTGAATTGACAGGCCAGGAGGTGGAAATTTACAGAATAAATACAAATTTCACCCACACTTGATTTTAAGGTCCAATTCTTGCCATTAACCACGACTTTTGCCTCAATAAACTCATAATTTGATATTTATTAATAGTTAGTAAGGTTGTTGAGTTTAGGTATTTGGTAGTATTATGGATGTAGAATATGGCAATGCATAATATGTGCTTTATAAGTACTAATAAACAGCCAATATGTTAATAATATGCATGCTAATAAGCAACTATAGTGAGAAGTCATCCCTATCCTTAAGTTTTACCTGTTTGATTATCTATTTGTCTATCATTACCTTTACCTGTAAGGCAAACCTTCAGTTTTCTGTTCATTAAATATTTTTAAATATAAATATTTTATTTTTCACATTTAAATTCAAAGTAATTTTACATCCTTTTTATTCAAATTCATCAACTGAACTGTAATTTACAAGGCATTATTCAATTATAAATGGTGCATATACTGTTTTAACTATGCATGAAAACACTGGGTTAGCTAAAAGTAGTTTAACATTTTGGTTTGATATTCTATCTAATGCATTTACATTCAATTTAAGCAAGGCTTAAGTGTCTAAATATGTTTGGGGCCTCTATATATGGAACTATATAATATGCACAGAAAGTGGCTTTATGATTGTGGCTAAAAAAACGTCCTTTGGCGTCAACTGACAAATCCAATACCATCTTTCTATCCTTTTAACATATGAGCTTTCACACATGACAGACCATGTGAAATTGGGACTTGAAAAAAGAAAGAAGAAAGAAAACAGCAAACAGCGAGCTGCCTCTTGACATTAAGGAGAATAACAAGAGAGAAAGAGGGAGACAGACAGACAGAGAGGGAGAAATCTGTCATGCTTAAAGCCCTTTTGCCAAATTGCTCGCCCTCGATTTGGCAGCATTGGTCATAGTCTCCCTCCGCTCTTCCCGACTCCTGCCTCATCCCTTCAAAACAGAAAAAAAAGGTGGAGAGAGAAGAAAGAAGAGATGCTGGTCTGTGCTCTGAACGACAGGGAATCAGAGAGAGGCAATAATGGGGTTTTTTGAAGAATGCACGACTGAACTTTATGGCTGCCTTGCTTGAAAGGACGAGTTACAAACAAGAAGAAAAAAGCAGTGGTGATTTCTTCGGGATATGCCCCTAGCTGTGCCGCCCCCCCATATGTGACAGTGGGGGATAGAAGGGCGTGTAGAGGGAACCGCTCGCCACTTGACAGCCAACCGCTGCTACCCTGGAAACAAGTCCGGTGCTGCCGTGGAAACAGGCCTAGATCGAAACAAGCATTGAGCAACCACAAAGGTAAACCTAGCATGAGATTCAAGAACCTT